>PVIH01009780.1:38553-80005 GCA_004025045.1 Sigmodon hispidus | reverse complement strand
TGTCCCACCGGGCACACCCACCTGTGCTCCCACTGTGTGTCCCACCGGGCACACCCACCTGTGCTCCCACTGTGTGCCCCACCGGGCACACCCACCTGTGCTCCCACTGTGTGCCCCACCGGGCACACCCACCTATGCTCCCACCTGTGCTCCCACTGTGTGTCCCACCGGGCACACCCACCTGTGCTCCCACTGTGTGATGCCCTACTTGGCACACAATGTTAGAGGGAGTCATTTATATTCTTCCTAAAACAAAGGTAGAAACAGCTGCACTTAACCCACACATTCTCACACATGCATATACACATTTGTACACACACGTACACACACACATACACGTCCACCTCATCAGCAGAGACAAGGCCTGCAGACGTGAGCAGTGGCCAGCAGGACACATCACTCAGCCAACGCCCCCACCATCTGTTGTCTGTTGTGTGCCAGGATGAGAGCGGCTCTGTGACGGGGTTGGAAGGTGAGAACAGAAAAGGGAGGTGAGCTTGGGGGAAGGCCTGGCTGTACCCCTCTCTCACAACAACACCATTTACAGCCTGGCTGGCCCTACAAAATGCCAGCACCTGGGTGCGGTGCGGCCCACCATCCTGCTGCGTGTAGAGCCTACTCATTCCTAGCCCGAGGCAAGGTTGCACCTGCTGTGCCATCTCAGACCGGAGGGCAGAGCCTGAGAGAATACTGTGGAGGTCAAGAGCATGGCACAGCTCTGTGGCTTTGACCCTCCCTCCTTCACATTCTGGCTGGGTGCCTTGGAGAAGTTTCTGTATCACTCTGTGCTTGTGTTTTCTCATCTAGAAACTGGTATCATCATGGTATCATTCCTAAGCGCTGCTGAGGGTATGAAGTGAGATAATGTGTGGATGTGCTGTGGAGATCAGCTGTCCATGACCAACACAGGCATGTTAGGTCTTCTTACTTCATGCCTATATTAGGGTTCATGTTTCTTCCAGTCATTGGCTCTGCCTGGTGGTTCTGGAAAGGCCTGGGAGGGTGTGGATTTGTGCCCAGAGGCTAGGAGGGTAAAGGACAGTGGGGTCTAGGAACCCTGATGCACAATAGGAACTCAGGCAGATGCTGCTCTTGACACATACTCTAGATGGCTAGAGCATGTTTTGGGTAGTTTGAGATGTCTAAGCCCTGACTTGGGTTCTGAGAGCTTAGCAGTTCCTAAAACAGGAGTGAAACTAGTGACCTTTGGACCTGCCTTGGAATCCAAAAGATTGGGTGAAAGCTGAAGCCCCACCATTAGAGGGCGCTGTGACCATTGCTGAGCCCCCACCACTAGGAGGCGCTGCGACCATGGGCAGTTTGGTTCAACCTAATTTGTAAAGTTCTGCTCTCTGTTGCTAGATGCACAGAAGTGAGAGAGCAGTGTGAGAAAGATTGGAAGGTTCTTTCCTACTCACAGACCCTAGAGTAGACCAAACGAAGCTCCTGGAGGAGCTGGTGGATAATACCAGCCACAGCTTACTTGAGACTGTATGGGGTTGCAGAGCTTGATTTGTGGAATGGTTGACCCTGACCCTGACCCTGAGGAGCATGTACTAGATGCAAGGAAGACTCCAGGAATGGTGGAAAGAGATGTCACTCAATCCTGTCCGTAAAAGGGGAGGTCCCTCTCCTTTAAGGACAGACTACAAGTCACTTGACATTTGCCCTACACCTAGACCTGTGATGAGCACATGATATGGTACCACACTTTCTGAGTAGGTCCAGAGCTCAGGGAGAGTCAGCAGTTAGGAGAGCTGAGGTACAAAATGCTTGTTCTATAGAACACCCAAAGGATGATGTTTACCCGCTAACATGAAGCAAACTAATCTAGGCTCTTCCCAGCATCCCTGAGAGGGATTGTAAATGAGAAGCAGGGGCAGCGGTGACATCATGGACCTGGCTGTATGGGGGAGAGGTATGGGGGCTGATATGTGATGGGCACAGCTCCCCAGGCTGGTGCTGGGAGCTAAAAGGGGCCAAGATAGGTGAGATGGCACAGAAGGAGCCCCGTCTCGGGCTCCGAGCAAGGGCAGAGCAGCCATTTCTGGCAAGCTTATGGAGACTGCCCCTGTCAAAAGGAGGCATTCCTTCCCAGTCTTCAGCTCTGTAGCTCATGCTCTCTGGCTGTGGCATTGGCTGGGCCCATGGCAGGAAGGAAAGGCCAGGGAATAGCTCTGCTTTGACAAGGCCAAGGTCCCAGGGCCTGGGCTTGTTGGTTGGCATCTTGCCTGGCAGAGCCCAGACCCAGAGACTGGCATGGCTGACAACCCCAATTGGCCTCTGTCATGCCTCAGGTTTGGGGTTGGCTTTGGATCCTGGTTTCCCATCAAGGGCTCTGCCTTCTAGAAAATAAGCAAGAAAGGAACTGAAGCCCTGACTCAGAGTATACCCTGCCTCTGCTTCAAACCCCACTAACAGGGCATGCCTTTGCTCTGCAGTAATAGATGAAGCTTCTATTTGGAGTCTTAGCATATCTCTAGTGCAACATTCATCTATCCATCCACCCATCCATTCACTATCTATCCATCCACTATCCACCATCCATCCATGCACTAACCGCCATCCATCCACCATCCATCACCTACTACCCACCATTTATCCATCCACTGTCTACCATCTATTCACCCACTAACCACCATTCATCCATCCATTCACTATCTACCACCCATTCATCTACCATCCATTATGTTCATATACCCACCCATTCATCTACCCATTCATCAGCCATCCATCTGCTATCCACCATCCATCCATCTACTAACCACTATCCAATCACTATTCACCATCCATCCACTAAATAAACACCTTCTATCTGCCACTATTCATCATCTATTTACTACTCACTATTCATCTATTTACCATCCATTATTTTCATCTATCAACTACCATCCATGCATCATCTCTCTTCATTCATCCATGTACTAATCCTTCTACCTAATTGTCCATCCACCTACCAACTCATCATCTACTCACCCACCATATATCTGTTGTCTATCTACTCATCTATCCATCTCTATATAGTGTTCATCAGCCTATGCATCAACCATCCATCCATCAATTCACCATGTACTTATTATTTGCCCATCTGTCCATACACTCACCATTCATCCATCTAGCCATTTATCCATCTATCCATCTATCCACAAGCTCCTATTCCTACATTTATCTACCTACCCATTTACCCAACTATCCACCCATTTTGGGGGGTCTGGCCATCCATCTGGCTTCTTTTCTCCATATTATAATCCCACTTAGTTTATGTACGTCACTCCATGGTGCCTAGAGTAGTGACTGGGACAATGGTGACAGGGAAGCCATGCTTCCTGTCAGATTGACATTCCCAATATATTCCTGTCCCAATAGAGCTTGGTTTCCAGTGCTACAGGCAGAGATGGAAGGAGCCATCTAAACAGACATTAAATCAATGGTGTGATGGGTGTGGCAGACTTGCCTAGAGGAAGTCCTCATCAGCTGGGCAGTCAGGCAAAGTTTAGGAAGGAAGGGCCCTGGGGACAGAGATCTCAAGTCTAGAGGACCCTCAGCTGACAGTTCCAAGGTCTTCACAGGGTCACTGATGACAGCCTGGTAGCCGGTAGGAGGGAAGGATAAGTGTTGGCCATGACTAGGATCCCCCACTGTGCCTACTGCACTTTACAGCAGCCTGCGATCACTGGATGCCCACCTTGGCCTACACCTCTGTCAAGCCTTCCACCCAGAAGGCTGTTTTCCTCTGTATCCATCCTCATTCCACTTGTTCACACCAACTATGATCTTGGGCCAGTGCACTCAATCCTTCTCCTCCCTCACTTCCTCCAGCCAAGCAAAGATGACCAATGTGGGATCCTGGGATCTAACAGCCACCTCACTCATGCTTCTGCCTCTGAGCACAGACACAGCCTGATGTCCAACCTCCCCTCCCCCCCACCAGGTTATGAACACCTCCTGTAAACTCAAGGGGTGAGTTTCCATGCAGTCAGGGTCCCCAGATGTTTGCCAGGATGTACATATAAGTCATCTACAATGCCATGCAAGGCACAAGGCATGCCATCTGTGGAGGCTAAAAGCTACCCAGGCCCCTATTTTACTGTGTAATGCTGTACATGACCCTATGCAAGTTACTTGGTCCCTCTGATCCAACTGTCTCTTGCAAAGTGGAGCTCATCAGGGAAAAACCCACCCATGCAGGTCTCTATGTCAGAACCCCTAAGGAATGCCCATGGAAGTCAGAGCACAGGGCCCCACACAGTTCTGGAAACATTTGCCACCCAAAACCCATGTCATCTTTATCTGCGTAAATGGCCTACAGGATTCTCAGTGCAGCCTGGCCAGGAAGGAACAGCTGCTCTGGGCTAAGGAACAAGATCCACACTACAGACTTCAGCTTTAACAAACCTGGATCGGCTTCCCTCCCAAGGAAGCAAGTGCCTGAGAATGAGTTCATGAGGTGCTTTTTCATTCTCCTGTAGTTAAAATAAGTAAGTCAACCAAATGTTTATAGAGTGAGTTATGCCTTATTAGAGGCATGGTGAGCTGGGGAAAGTTGGCCAAGGCGAAATCTGAGAAATTGGCCCCGGCCGTGAAAGCAATTACGGCAGTGCTTTAGTGTGTGGTCCTGGCCAGTGATATTTTCATTTGTCTAATTTATTAGTTTATTAGTTTTGTGGTGAATGGAGAAAGTTATGCCACAACATGGGCCTAATTTGATCAAAGCCAAATTTTCACATTATCCCTAGATGGTCATTATGGGGGGAAGAGACCCCTGCTTAGGAACGACATCCAAGTTTTCCAGTAAGATCCAGGGCAGAGTTCCAAGGCTCTGAGTTACCAGCACTGAATAAAGAGGGCTCAGAGCATCGGGTCTGAGAGTGAGGGTTTGTTATCCACACCGGCTCATCACCTTTTAGGCAGGTGTCTCCAGGCAGGGTCTCAGCCACTTCAGGCCTTGGTTTTCCCCTCTTTGAAATGGAAGCCATGATAATCTCAACCCATGTGGTGAAGGGGAGCCCTGGGCAGCTAGGTTTCTCTACATCTATCTCCCTGAAACCCAGCACTGTGCCTGGCCCACAGCCAGCTGGGATCACTATTTCCTGAAGGCTTGAGGCACACAAATCACTCACCTGGAAATCAGTACTAAACTAGGTTATTTTTTTATGTGCATTGGGCCAGCCCTGGGGACCTCCTTTCTTATCTCTGCTTGACAAGCCCTCTGCAGATAGGTACCACCACCTCCACCACCTCCTCCACTTTGGGGGAGGGGAAATGGAGACCCTGAGAGATAGTGACTCACTCAGGGTCCCACAGTAGTTAGTGGCAGATCTGGGGCTCCAGAATGATCTTCCATGTTACCACTTGTGATAAATGTCCATTATGCTTTGCTTTTATTACACAGTGGCACAGCTGTGGAGGGAGGGACCCGAGTGAGGGCTGTTGAGGATAAATTCTGTCATTGTGAGTCTCATCTCTCTTATTTGACCTCTCCTGTACGTCTCCCCATGCCCCTCCACCCTCACCTTTCTTCACCAGGGGAAGTCTTGCACTGGCCCCACACAGCATCTTCATGGAGGACTCAGATGCACATTGGCCCAGGCTAGCTCAGTAGAGAACATGAGTAGGCACCTGGCCTCCTGCCCCAGAGGTTCCATGGGGCTTCTGAGCTACACCAGACTCCGTCAGAGGGACAAGGTTTGCAAAGGGGAAAGGAAATGCCCCCCACCCCCGTCCCAATGAGGTCACTTTCCATGGAGGAAGCAAACACAGCCATTGAGAGTTGGTGATACAATGATGCCCATAGCTGTGTGGGGATAGGATGGTGCCCCTCTTGGATATGCATGCACCTATGGTGAGAGGACTTTGCAGATATGATCCTGCTGGATAGTCCAGGGCTGGTGGAATCACAGAGGTCCTTGCTAGGGAGAAGGAGGGATTCAGAGTTCAATGATTCAGGGTAAACCTATAGCTTAAGAGTCAATCATTGAGAATCATGGGTCACAGGTCCCAGTCTACGGACAGGTTTTGATTTCTAAGTCATGTGGTACTAAGTCTGTTTCGCTCTCTTTTATTCCTTCTAAGACAAGGTTTCATGTAGCCCAGGTTGACCTCAAATATAATATATAGCCATGGATGACCTTGAACTCCAAAACTTCCTGTGTCCACTTCCCATGTGCAGAATCACAGGCTTGCACCACTATGCCTAGTTTATATATGGCTGTGTGCAGGGTGCAGGGTTTCATGCACACTAGACAAGCATTCTACCAAATGAGCCACAAGCCCAACCTCAAAGCCACTTTGTTCCAAGCATGTGTCAGTGATAGGGCTGCAGATGTAGCCGCAAGAGTCTGGAGCAGTGGACACTACAGAATGTCCAGCCTGGGCTCCGCCAGTTTGCCATCGTCTATCAGCTCCCTGCACATAGCCCTCCAGGGCCCCCAGCTGCTGCTACCTCATATTAGATTCACCCCACTCACTGCAAACATGTCATTGACAGCCCCAGGCAACCTTCCAGAAGTTAGGGATGGATCAGAGAGAGTGGTGAATGAAAGAATCCATTTCTCGACAGAGAATGAGCCATTGAGGAAGCTCTTGCCATATCAGACCAGTGAGTAATGGGGTATGGAGAAACCAAGAGACAGTGTAGAGATGATTACACACACACACACACACACACACACACACACACACAGAGGCACACATACACAGACAGACACACTCATACACACACAGACACACACAGAGGAATACACACACAGGTGCACACACACACACACAGGCGCACACACATGCATAGCCACAAATATACACACAGGCACCCATACACACAGAGACAAACACACACTCAGTCATACACACATACATATACAGGCACATGAACATAAACATGCAGGTACATATAGGCACACTCATACACACAGACAGACACACACACACACACACAGACATGGTATATGTGTGTGGGTCTGAGGTCAATGTTGGGTGTTTTCATCTCAGTTTTTGAGTCAGGGTCTCTTGCTGAACTTGGAGTTCATTGCTTAGGCCAGAAAGCCCCAGGGATCTGCCTGCCTCTACCTTCCCAGGACAGGACATGCACTGCTGTGTTTAACTTTTTATGTGGGTTCTATGTTCAAATTCAAGTCCTTAAGCATGTACCCTAAGCAATTTACCAACTAAGTCATCTCTCCAACACAGGATGCTGCTTTAGACAAAGTGGCCAGAGGAGGTTTTCTGCAGAGTAGGGACATTAGAACAGAGAACAGGAGGAAAGAAAGGGAATTTGGACATTGGGGTCTGTTCTTACTCAGTGGGGTCTGAAGACCAGCTTGGCCACTGTTCATTGAGCCTTAACAGCCACATGGTACCAAGATCTGAGATGCTCTAGAGTGGCCAACGCACAAACGATGCAGGGAGGGTTGCCAAGTTCTGCCTGCACAGATGCCTAGAGGTCGCTGCAGGCAGAGGTGGGTGACTCTGCCTTTAAAGGACATAGGTTTTGACAGACAAAGTTGGGGTGGAAACCACAATGGTTGCCTTCAGCATCGAGCCACCATATAGCCAGAAGAAGTGTAGGAAGGGCGGAGACTCTCATGTGGCTATCAGGGGCCCAGATGAACAGTGGATGTGTACTCCGGTAGATCATGAGGCCACACTGTGGGTTGAGCCCCCAAAGCAAGTTGAATTCCTGATTACTGTACTTGCAAGTGTGACTTCACTGGGAACAGGGTCTCTGCAGGTACATTAATGGGGTATACTGGACCAGGGTATCATTCTTAGATGAAAAGTGGATCAGAGACTCAGCTCCCCAGAGAAGATGGCTACAATGCCAGAGGCAGGTTGAAGGGAGGTAGCTACAAGCTGTGGAGTCCCGTGAGCAGTGCAGCAGCCCACAGGAAGCCAGAGAGGGTTTCCCCAGAGCACACAGCCCCTGTGACAGCTGCAGGTCATATTTCCAACCCAGGTCTGAGCTAATAAGCTGTTGTTATAAAGCCATGAGGTTTGTGGCATTTTGTTACAGCCACTCTGGGAAATTACAGACAGCTTCCGAAGAAACTAATCATTTGTCCGGCTGGAAAGTATGTCTGACTTCCTCTTCCAGGGACATAATTAAAAAAAAAAAAAAAGGTGCTATGTTCCAAGCAGTATTGCTTGCCATTGCTCAAAAAATGGAAGCATAATTCTGAGGATCCTCGGTGAGAGAATGAATAAAATATATTTCAATGAACCCATTCAGTGGGATATTACACAACAATGAAAAAACAAACCCCTGTTTCATATAAACAAAAACAGATCCACGGAACATTATACTATTATACTGAGCAAAAGAAGCCAGACCTAGGAATTGTGAATCCTCAGCTATGCACTTCTGAAGGAGGACGCTTAATAGATGTTAAGGCAAGAATAAGCTTGTTCATCTTTGAATGAGAATGTCCCCATAGGCTCATATGCTCGCATCCTTGGTCTCTAGTTGGTGGAACTGTTTGGGAAGGATTAGAAGGTGTGGCCTTGTTGGAGAAGGTGTGTCACTGGGGCCAGGTTTTTGGGCTTCAAAAGATAACAGTCCATTCCCAGAGTTTTATCTACTTCATTCACTTCATTCATACAAATCGAGGCGTGAACTCTCAGTTCTTCCTGACACCATGCCTCTGTTCCACCATCATGGACTCTAACGCTCTGGAACCATAAACTCAATTAAACACTTCCTTTTACAAATTGCCTTGGTCATGGTGTTTTGCCATAGCTATAGGAAATTGATTAAGACAGAATTGTTCAGGCAATTTCTTGAGCTGGATTCTTTCTACAGTACCTTTCATTGTGTTCATGTCACATCTTTCAGTGACAGGAAAATAAAGAGACAGGAACTACACAAGACAGTGCCCCCCAGGGGTTCTAGTATATGAAGGGGATGGGAAGCCAGGGGTAACCTGTGTAGCGGGACCTGAAGTATTTACAGGTGTGAGCAGAACTGGAGGTTTTTAGTGGCTTCTTGTCTTAAACAGCAGCTGGTGGGACTGCCCTGTGATCTTCAACCCAGCCAGCATCCCTCATGGGAAAGGTTATGGTAAGGAAGGAAGGAGATCTCTTTGCTAGCTTGTGTGCTAGGTCCCATGTTCACTACCCTGCACCTCACCCCCATGCCTGTAGAGGCAAAAGGAGGGGCCATAAGCAGCTGTTGGAGCCAAGAGAAAGGACACTGAGCATGGGCAAGAGTTTTGCTGTGTGTCTCTGAAATGATACAGGCTCAAAGAGATCAAATTATCTACCTGATTCTTCCCAGCCTTGAAGGGGCAGGTGTGCTTTTCCATGGACTGAACTTTGAGGCTGCTGGTGACAGGAAGAAGGTATGGTATGGTATGGTATTGCATGGAATAGTGAAAAAGAGCACTATTTTGAACTTTGATGACCTGGGTTCAAATCCTGGCTGTGTCTTTTGTCTTGCTCAGAACAAGATATTTAGCCTCTTGGGCCCTCAGGTTGCCTATACAGAACACAGAGCACACTATACAAAGCAGCTGTGGTTGTCGTTCTCACAGGCCTGCTTGCCTGAGGCCAGGAGGGGCATTTGCAGAATAAGAACTCGTCCAGCCCCCACAGCAACATAACAACCCAGACCTTGCCTCCTTCTCCCCATGAAGAGGCTTCTCCTTCCATTTCCTACCCAACCTCACTACAGACTGCTCTTAGCAGCACTGGACCTCACCTGTACCACAACCCAGGGCCTTGGGGCCCTGTGTCCCTTGTCCCAGCATTGCTGGGCCCTAACAGTGGCTGACAGGCTGGGTCCTGCTGGAGGATTTGACATGCCTCCCAGTCACATGCTCACTGGGTGACCTCAGGAAAATCTCATGACCTCTCTGAGCTTCATTTCTGACCCTCAACAGAGGTTATAGCAGAGGCTGCTTTGCTATGTCATTATTAGGGTATACTGATAATTATGTGAACATTGCGTAATACATTCCGACATCCTAACACATCAGTGTATCTCCAGTGCCTCTGTCTGAGACTCAAGGACTAACATGGCTCCTGAGCAGGAGGCCAAAAGAGCTGGAAGAAGATCAATGGCTGGACTTGGTCCCGTGTTGCCCTACAAAATACACAATTGCATGGTAGAGAAGAAAAGCAAAGGCGTGCCCATGTAGGGAGGAAGAAAAGATAGGCAGTGAGCATGCCCACATCCCCAAAATACCCACAACATCTGCATAGGTCACAGGAAAATAGTGGGCATCGGCCTCTCACGTTTCAGCCTCTGGCTCCAGCAGTGGCTGCGTGCGGTGATTAACTATGGAGGATCTTGTCTGCTGCCCACTCCCCTCAGCTCTGCAGAAAGCAAGCGTGCCCTTCTGCTGCATCTGGTGAATGTAAACTGAGGCTCAGACAAGCTGTGTAGCTGGCTGAGTCTGCTCAGTCACTGGCCTAGTCACTTTGGCTCTATATTGGGTAGGGGTCTGCTAGCCAGGTCCTCCACCAGGACTCTCTTATCTGTGCAGGAAGTAGCTTTCAGTCTCTGAGTGTGGAAGTGTTGCCTGCTGTCACACTGGGAGTGTGACAGATTGGGAACCAGAGGGAACAGTGTGGTCAGAGAGCAGTGATCTCAGAGGAGACCAGCAACTCCCCTAGTGGGTGAACGGGACTGAGAAATGGCCGCCACTGCTTGTGGGTGACCCAGGAGTTCAGGCAGCCACATCTGCCATATCTGTCTAATCTGAGATGGGGACAGAAGAGTGTGTGGTGACAGAATAGCCAGAGCAAATGTCCTGGGGTGGCTACAAATCTGACACAAAGTCTGGGATGACCAAAGGCTTTGGTGAGGGGTCTGAGAGAGGACACCAGGTTGTGAGCCAGGTAGGCAGATCTGATGGAAGCTGAGCTCTGTGCCCAGGGAGTGGAGTGCAGGGCTATAGCAGCAGGTACATGACTTGATGCCCTTTTAGGAAGATCCCTTGGCTTCTGGGTGGACATGGAAGGAAGCTGCACAGTGAGGGACCATGATGCCCCTGTAGAGAACCGGAAACTCCCACAGTTCTTGTCTGGACATTAGAAAACCTGGCCCAGCCCCATCTCCTCTGAGCTGTGTGACCTGAAGCTGGTCACTCAGCTTCTCTGGTCTTTTCTTTCCTTTTGTAAACTGAATGGCTGCTATGTGTTTTGGGCTGTAAGGTATCAGTTGAAGGTACCATTTAGAAATTGAGGTAATGATACCAAAATTGTACCAAAGGGCCAGAGGCTCACCATCCTCAGAACCTATCAGTGGAAATCTGACATGAGGCTTTTTTTCCGCTTGTATGTCCATGACCATCTACTTGTGTTTGTGTCCAGGTACACCATCTGTTCATTTATACATATGGGGATGCCTTTCCAGGTTCCAGTCATCCACTACTCACCATCCTTCCAACTATCATCTACTCATCTATCCTCACATCTGTCCATCTATCCATCCATCCATCCTTTTATCCAATGATCTACTTGTCCATTCACCCATGTTGTCAGTCATCCACCCAATTATCCATGCACCCATCTATGCATGCATCTATGTACTCATCTACCTAACCATCCATCTATCCATCCATCTATCCATCCATCCATCAATCCATCCATCCATATACACATACATTCATCAATCCATACACACATCCATATATAAACCCACCCAACCCTCTATCCATCCACTCACGAGTCCATCGTGTTATCTGTCCACCTGTCCATCTGTACCCGCTCTTCCCACTCCAACAGCCTCCTCAACACTCATTGCCACAAACACAATTACCCTCCATGGCAACAGAACTTCTCTCGGAACTGGGAAATATTATTAGGGCCACAATAACACATTAAGGGGACTCTGAACCACCCGGAGCCCCTTCTAATGTGCAACAACACCTGCTCAGAAAAGACTTTGTTCTAAGCTGTTTGCTAAATTAGGCCTTTCCTGGACAGTTTCAGCCTTCAATTTTTTTAATGTGAGCAATAGAATGGTTATATAATTAGTAGTAAAGCTAGCAGCCTGTTAGCAGTGTTTTACTTAGAAGTAAAAAGTGTGTGTGTGTGTGTGTGTGTGTGTGTGTGTGTGTGTGTGTGTGTGTGTGTGTGTGTGAGATAGGTTTTCTGACTGCAGGTAGATAAACTATTTACCATGTCAGCAATTCTCTCCCTCAGGCTGGGCCATGAAGACACCAGCCTGGAAAAGACTGAAGTTTGGGTTTGACTTCACTGCTGACTTGCTGCCGTGTGATCATAGTTGGAATCTCTGAGCCTTGGCTTTGCATCTGGAGAATTCGAGGACTGGCCTGGGGGAATACTGAAAGCATCTGGCAGGTCTGAGTGTCCGGAGGTGACTGGATGGTGGCTTTAAGTGACACCTGTGCGTCAGTGACTAGCAGCTTCTCTCCTGCCTATGTTTTCAGGGGTCTTTGTGGTCTCTCCACTTCAGGGTCCACCAGTGTGGCACTCTGAGTATAGCAGCACCTATGACCTCCAGCTCAGGAAAGAGCCCCACTGTCCCAATCCCAGGGTTTCAGCCATGCCCAGGAGTCCCCATCCTTCTCTTTCTCGTGTCCCTCTAGTCCATCAGGGTCCAGTGTGTCCTCCCAGGCTCCCTTTCTCCTGTCACTGCCCTGGTGGTCCTTTACCTTTCAGGGGTGTAAAGCTGTAATGAATTGCTTCAGGGGACTCCCCAACCTGCAGGGTGCAGTTCAAGTGGTCCAAATGTTTCAGTGGGTTGTTCCCCACTCTGCCTACTGGATGGAATTAGCTGGGGCTAGTGGGACCCTGACGCATGGGATCCATCACACAGGGTTATTTGATATGTGGAAACTTAGATATATATTTTTTTGGAGACAGAGCTTTACTCTGACTCAGGCTGTCCTTGAACTCCTAGCAATCCTCCTGTCTCAGCCTCCCTGGTGTGTCTGCTTGGGCTTTGGGGCAGCAGTCCTGTTTTCTCTCAATAGCTACAGAACTTGGTTTTAGAAACTTGGGCCTGGTATGGAAGCTGTATTTCAATGGAGAGGCCATAGGGCTCTACACTGCCTGGCTCTGGCCTCCCTGGTTCCCCTGACCCATCACTCAGCAGAAGCATTGAGTCCCCGCCCTCCAGGCTTCATACTCCAGCATCTGCACCCTGCTCTCAGGGTGTTCATTGCCTGTGGGTCACCTCTCACAGAGCCCTGTGACTTCTCACTCTCCATTGTTACCAGTACAGAGCTGAGAATGTCCAGTTAGGGGACAGGGCCCTGAATTCATGTTCTGTCACCCAGTGTCTGTAAACAAGAACAAGACCATATTCCTACCCCTCACCCAGAGTACAGTCTGGTGCTGGCTAGTGGCTCCTGACAACTTGGGGGAAATGCTGTCCCTGGAAGGCTCCAGGGGAGAGATGGGATTGCCCATTAGTGTCCATCCATCAGTTTGGGACAGGCTACTAGGGAGTCAGGTCACTCTCTCCCCAGCTGAGCTGGAGCCATGTGAAGGGGGCCTGGGATATGTATCACACACTAAATGTTGGGTTTAATCAGATAGCACAAGCCAAAGACAGGCTGATGGGTGAAGAGCCGTAGCTACAGCTCATTAGCCTAACAACCCTCCACCAAACTGCTAGCAGGGCACTGAGGACCTAGAGACAGCAGCAGGCAGAGGGTGTCTGCCCACCCTTAAAATACAGGCCTGTCTTTGGAGAAAGGGTGGACAGCACAAGTGAGCCCCTACTTGTAATACCCCATCTCTTCACTAGAGGGCAGCAGACAGCTTTGTTGTGTGTTCTGCCCCCTGTCGTCTCTATCCATGAACTGAGGGAATGTAGGAAGGTAGAGGTAGGTGTTCTGTGAACTCAGTTTTCACCCTCGGGCAGGTGGGTGGGTGACACTGCTTAATGGAAGCTGTCAGCTCAGCAAGCACACTCCATCTTCCTGCCTCAAAATGCCTCCACTCCCCCAAGTTACAAGGAACAAGTGCTGTGGCCCTTCTGCCAACCATGGAAGCAGAGGCAGGGGCTGTATAAGCAGCAAGATGCTGGGATTGCGGAGATACTTACTCCAAGCCAGAGATGAAAGGGTTGCACATGAAAGTATGCACACAGATGCATGCATACATGTGTGTATGTATGTGTCTGCGTCTGTGCATGCACATGGTGTGAGTGTGAATGTGTGTGCTCAGTATGAAAACAGAAACACCCCAGGCAGCCCTGGGGTTTTATGTGGAAGAGAACAAAAAGAAAACTATTTGGAAAAAAACTCAAAGAAAGCCGATGTCAGGGAAGGAAAGGCAAATGTCCGCTTTGGGGGATGAGTGGAACGAGGGAGGGAAGGAGGAGGTGCCAGCCTGGACTATGGAGAAAATAGGCTTTGCCCTGAAGGGGGCTGCTCATGACCCAGGTCAGCAGAGAGGCCAGGAGATGTTAACAACTGGCTTGGGAAGCCAAAGGGAAGACCGCAGCGGCCTTCTTGTCTTGAAGGAAGGAAGGATCCTGCCTGCTGGCGAGGTGCAGGAAGCCACCACACCACTTGGAGATCTGAGCTGGGTCTGGAGCTCTACTGAGTGAAAGGGCAGGGAGGGCAGGTGCATTCTGAGGAACAATGAATTGGGGAGGGAACAGGTCAACACCCTGGGCAGCAAGGACAGAGGAGCATGGGGCCCAGGAGGGGACAGCTTCATGGGGATCTGAGCAACAGAGCTAAGGGTTCTTAGGTGGGGGGATTTCCAGGCCAATGGGCTTGAACTCACAGGGAGAGACAGGGAACATGGAGTCCCTCAGCCAGCATTGAGCTTGGTTTGCCTTTCTTGACTAGATATTCAGCAGTGTAGCGCTCTCTCTCTCTCTCTCTCTCTCTCTCTCTCTCTCTCTCTCTCTCTCTGTGTGTGTGTGTGTGTGTGTGTGTGTGTACCTAAGATACCCACGGAACCCAGAAGAGTTACAGCTGCCACCCTATGCAGGTACTGAAAACCAAACCCTGGGCCCCTGGAAGAGCAGGCAATGTTCTGAGTCCCTGAGCCATGGATCTTTTGGCAGTAGTCTGCACACAGGAGTAGGTGGAGGTGTGTGGTGGTGGGATTTTTAAGTCTCACTGCCAACAATAGTTTAAGATCTGGCTTCCTGAATCCCTGGTCTAACCCTAGGCTTGAACCAAATCCTGCCCTGGTAGGTTTTGGGAATTCACATTTTTAAGAAACTTCTAATCAGATGGTGACTGACCCTGCCTGGTGGTGGTGGCAGGCTGTGGCTCAGAGAATACACAAGGGCAAGTCTCTGAAAGCTCCCCTAGTGGCCAGAGGGAGAACTGCATATTCCTTCTAAATCATTGACTTTGCCATAGGAACTAACAGGGCTCCCACTATGGTTGAAGGCTGGGGTTTGCAGAGCCTGAAGGCTGGGAGTTTTCTGTTATTATTAAAACAGAGATCAACTGGGAGGGTCCAAGGTTGTTCCCACCACATAATTCTCGATGATCTGGGTGAAGAGAGAAGCACAGGTTCACAACAGGCCTGTAGTTGGGTGTGCAAAATCTGGGGTGGTCATCTCCAGAGATGGAGCCTGAGTCTTGCCATGCTCAGCAAGCTCTACACACAGTAGACTCTCTCAATGTGTGCTTCCTGAGAGTCAAATTAGTAAGTGAATCGGAGACCACCCCATGTGCAAGCAGTTCACATTACATATATTTTGGGGAAAACAGATGCAAGATGGCCTGTGATGGCAACCAGATGACCCAGGAGCCAAGAATTCAGGCTTCCAGATCATTGAGGCTGAGACAACATTTTCTTTGTGCCCAAGGCAAGACAAGCATTCAAGCCGCATACTAGCACAGGCTATCAGGGAAGATGTATAAGGTCTCAAAGGGCCATGAATGCCCAGCTCTTTGGACTGAACTGTTAATGTGTCTATTTAAAACCCAAGAAGTGTGTTTTCGTTAGAACAGATACAGAGGACTTCTCTGTAAAGACCATTGTCTGCTTGCTCTGAGTGGCCTTGTCTCTCTCTGGGCACCTTCCCACCTGCTTTGAACATATTGTCTCTTCCACTTAGAGACCCTGTTCCCGGTTCTTTTTTTTTGTCTCGAAGCTGCTTTTGATTCTCAATCCGCTTCCAATGCCACCATTACCAACCCTCCTCAGTCCCACCAGCCGAGTCATCTTAGCATCAGTCTGAGCTTGGCTGGTTCCGGCTTCAGTGCTTGAATGGTTAGCCGTATAAAATGTCTGTCCCCGTTTCCCCCACTACACACTGCCCCTCTCTAAAAGCCAGGCAGATTCTGGGTGCTGAGGTGGAGAGGATGCGCTGATCCCTGGGGGACCCTGCTGCCTGGTGAGAGCATGGGGAGGGAGAAACAGGTTTGAAGCGCTGTCCTCTTGTATGTCATGGCTCTGCTTCCTTGGTAAGCATACTCCAGACGCAAAGTATGTCAGAGCCATCAGGGACAGTCATTTCCTTTAATGTCCACCTGACAATGTCCATCCCAGCCCCACCCTACCCCCTGTTATTATGAACTGGAAGGGTCCCCAGGCTGTGCTTAAACAGCCTGTTCTCAGACTTGTGGGTGAGATGACATGTGTCCTCCCATTTGAGGGACTACTTTGCCATCAGGTCCCAGCCCCTTCCATGGATCACTTTGTCTTTCTTCCCTCTGCTCAGTAACCAGTGTGAACCTTCACATTCGGCCACAGTGGGCCACTGGCCTCGGTGGTGTAAATTGCTATGCATTTTGTTGTTTCCTAAGCTCTGGCCATGCTCCACCCCAGGCAGTCCTTCTTAGCCTTTGTGACTGCTGCGTCTGCACATATGGAGTGACCTCGGCTTCCTGCCCCATCCTGGTGCATGACTGTCTGCACTCTAGTTATGTGCTTGGATGTCATCTGTGTCATTCAGCCCCCATTTTCTGAGACCCACCCTTTGATCAGGTACGCCCTTATTTGCATGAGAGAGACTGCACACTGGAAATTGCTTGCAATGTGGCTTAAACTAAACCTTGCCAAACTGTGCACTGGCTAAATCCAGCCAGTTGTCCTTGCCATGGTGTGTATTATAACTCAGGAAACCGCACATGAAGAGGAATTCACCCTAAATATAAAAATACTTCTTCCACGGGCTACTGAGGAGGCTCGGGGGTTAGAGCAATTATTATACGAATGTGGGACTAGAGTCCAGGTTTCCAGTGCATGTGGCTACAGCAGTCTCCCTGTAGTCTCAGCCCCCCTAGAGGCAGAGATAGGGTATCCTCAGAGCTAGATCATTAGCTGTGCTATTGGAATTGATGAGCTTCAGTTTAGGTGAGAGGCCCTGCTCTGGTGTATAAAGTAGAGAGAAGGAGGAAGTGTCAACCTGCACAATATGCCTGTACCCACACACAAGCGACCTTCACACACTGCTTTTTATAGCCCATTGCTTCACACTGTAGGTGGTATTCTAGATCCTAGTATTACTTAGTACTCTTGCCCTACATTGAAGGGGCACTCTACCCGCTGCCCATTCCACTCTATTCTTGCTCTACATTGAAGGGGCACTCTACCCCCTGTTCATTCCACTCCCTACTCTGGTCTAGGGAGTGAATCCTTCGCTGCCCACCAGTCACTTCCTGGCTTCCCCAGTCCATCACACACTGAATGGAAGGGACCTCTGAGGTACAGTGCCACGCCTAGGACTGCACTAAAGGATGCACACCTGTACCCGCAGGAGGCAGACACCTCGTCACCCACCAGCTGCGGCCAAGCACGGGGAGTCCCTGGGGCTCCTTGAGGCTCCCCAGGAAATCGTTCTCTGCCGGTTCCTGGTAATATTCCCAGCCTCATTCTCACCCCACTTTCCCAGCTGAAGAGGAAGCAGCTCAGACAGCTGCAGAGCTGGGACTCTGGGCTGAGATGCATTAATTTGTAAATATCTTCATTTATATGTAAATGCGGAGCCCAGAGCCCCACCACCAGCCCTAATGGGGCCCTGCTGCCTGGCACCGCAGCAGCTCTTTCTTCACTGACTGGGCATCAGGAGACGTTCCCAGCTCTGTTAGATTTCACAGGTCTCTTCCTTCGCTGTCTCCTGGTACCCCCTAAGTGTGGTGGCTCTGTTCTTTGGGGTGCCCTCTACTTAGGAACCCCTGGTGTCTTGGTTCAGAAAGAACACTGCAGAAACCCAGAGCAAACATGGGGGAGTAAAGGAGGTTGGATCATAAGTCCTAAGACTGGACTTAAATTGATGCTGTTGTGTGACGTTGGGCAAGCTCTGTACCCTCTCTGGGTCTTGCTTTTATCATCTGTAAGACAAGGTAGCATGGTATTGGTGGTGGCTTGAGATCTGATGGAGTTCATGTTATTCCAAGAGGAGACCCTTGACCTTACTGAACTTTGGCCCCTTCTATAAAATAAAAAGCAGAGAAGGGGTGTAAAAATGTTACCTTCCCAAGTTCAAGAGGCTACTAGTGAGGAATGTGAGATGCACAAAAGAAAGTGTGTACATAGGGACTTTGGGGGGGTCTGACACAAGGTGCCTCATGGTGGGGACAGAGGGTTGTTCAAGGCTAAGGGATGAACATGCTCCTCACAAAGCTGTGTTTGGAGACCAGGTCACCTGCTCATTAAGTAGAACAGCCAGCATTTGATTTGGGGTCATTGGGTATCAATTTCTACCAAATTCCACAGTTACAGGAAGACTAATTTGCTCAGCCTGCTTTCCGGCGTGGGGTGGGGTTACTGGGTAAACATTGGCTGAACTGGGATTTGAACCCAGGTCTTCAGGGACCTGCTAGGTTTCTGAATGCTGGTGAGCAGGGATGGGTGAGGGCATGCTGCCAAGAGGTGTGTGTTGGAGTTAGGTTTTTTCCTGGCTAAGGGGTCGTGCGGGTTTGTGAAGCCACACCTGTGACTGGAATGAGGAGGATTTGGTTGGCCAGTGCTGGGTGCTGGGTTACCCACCCCCTCCTGAGACTGTTTAGAAAAACCTGGCTATAAGCCAAGAAGTCCCCTGCTGAGGAACTCTCTGAGACTCCCAGGGAAGTGTTTATTTTCTTTTCCCAAATGCTTTTTATCTCCATTCTTATCGTGATGGTAACTGATTTATCCTTGGCGTGTGATCCTTTTCAGAAGAAAGGTAAATACAGAGAGGCACCTTCCAGCTTCCTGAGAACCCTGGATGCACTTGTGTTCTGCGGCCATCAGCTGCTTACAGCGGCCTTCTACCCCCCCACCCCCCCCACCCCCGCTCAGCAGGTGGGCGGTCCCAGCCAGATCCCCACGTGCAGAGCCAGTGGCATCTTTTGCAAAAAAACGAAATAACAACAAAAAACTTCTGTCCCATTCTCTAACTTTACTCTCATGCAAACCGAGGCCCCTAACCTCAAAGGAACTTCTCCAGGCCAGGTCTTCTTGGGCCCTCTCCTTTTGCAAATTCTGTGGCACATTGCCTTGCAACCAGACCTTGGCAGAAAGAATGGATGCTAAGAGCAGAGGGAGGAGGAGGTGAAAGCCTCAGTTAGGGGGTGGAGCCTTGTTCACATAGGACTCAGTCTAAAGACTGTGTGACATCAGATACTCACTGGGCTATCCCACTACCTCACAAGGCCGGGTGCAACCCTGTGAGGTGTCACAGGCTGCGTCACCTGTTTCCAGCATGGGTTCTGTCAGAACACTGGGGAAAATATTTACCGCATAGTATGAAAGAGTGCACACACACATGTGTGTGTGTGTGTGTGTGTACGTGTTTGTTTGTGTGTGTGCATGTGTGTTTGTGTGCGTGTGTTTGTGCAGGCTACTGTGAAGCTACTTCACACAGGACATAAAATCCCTTTACTAGAGGAGGGTGGAGACTGAGAGAGCCTCCACTATTCATCTCAGGAAGATCTAGTCTGCTAACATGCTGATCTCATGGAACTGTCTAAGCGGGGTTCTGAAGGCTGAAGAGGAGTTTGCCAGGTGATCAAAGGCAGGAAGGGCCTTCTGTCAGGAGAGATTAACATGTACAGAGAGTGAGAGAAATAAAATATGATGGGAGTATTTGAGGAATGTACGGCACCCATATATGTTTTGTCCCAGTATGAGGCTAAATTATCTTGATTCTGCAGCCTTTTAGAAAACAGGGGAGGGCTTGTCCTGCTGCTCCTGACCTGAGAGTCCAGGTATCTCCCACTTGGGGCCTTTGTAACCTTAGAGATGGGGGGGGCACAATGGAATGTGCTGCTTGTGTTTTCAGGTTGCAAAGAGCTGGTTCACCTCTTAGCTCTGTCGTTCTGGGCTATGGGAATATAGGCACAGCTCTTGCCGTCTCTGGCCCCAGTGTCCTCACCTGTAAGTGGGATTTGTGAAGCCTTCCTTGCATGATTATAGGAGGAGCTATGGCCTCACCTCTTCCTGCCTTTTCCCTGCAGGGCTCAGCTCCGCAGAGAGCCCCCAGCTCAAAGCATCCCTAAGAGCAGTGACTCCCAACATCCCCGATATCACTTGAATACAGTTTCTCATGTGGTGGTGACCTCCAAACCTAAAGTTATCTCCATCGCTGCTTCACAACTTTAATTCTGTTATTGTTATGAATGCTAATGTAAATATCTGATATTCAGAATATCTGATATGCAACCCCTGTGGAGGAGGTCATGACCCACAGGTGAGAACCTCTGCCTAAGAGCCTCTGGGGGCTGCTGAGTCCCAGCTCCCGTCCCTCTCCCTGCTCACACGCTTGACCACAGCTTGCCAGGTCGGGTGGCCTCACCTCACAGTGGACTGGTATACAAGATCCTCTCTCTTCCGGTAGTTCTCCATGTGTGAGTAGTTGGTGGAAAACATGGCGTCAAAGGTGAAGATCTTCTGCTTGATGGTGCCACCATCTGTCACCTGCCACAGAGGAGAGGAGCCACAGGTGAGCACCCAGCCAACCAGCCCAGGAGTCTGTCCCTGCCTTTGCTTCTCCCTCCCACCCAGATGCTGCAGAGTTTAGCTCACCCTCATCCGTGGAGGCTGCCAGGCTGATAGCCTTTGCAAGGCCTCCCTAGCCTTTGAATCCAAGCACCAGCTGACAGTTAGGAATTTGAAAAAGAGCCACAGGGCCTGTGAGATGGCCCAGCAGGTGAAGGAGCTTATGGCTAAAGGCCAAGAAGCTGAATTTGATTCCTGGGTCCAACATGGTAGGAAAGAACCAGTTCCAGCCAGCTGCCTTCTGACCTCCACATACACTGTGGCATGTACATATGCACACACGCAAACACACAAATAAATAATTGAATAAAAGAAATACATCAATAATAAAAATAAAAAGAATAACAGCCTCTGAGCCTAGGATGCCAAGCTCATTACCAGTGTCCTAGAGAGAGAGAGAGACAGAAGACTCATGTGTGATGACAGAGAATGCCCACACAGAGCTTTCCTGCCATGTTCCTCTTCCCTCGTGCAAAGCCCTGTGATGTGGAGCATGCAGGCAGCAGCCAGCCTGTGAGTAAGCCTGGCTGTCTCCCACCAAGCCAGCCACTAGAGCACTGGCTTCCGAGCAGGGAGCTGCTGGACTTTCAATTTTGCAACCACGGCAGGGGGTGGGGCATTCTGAGGCCCCGCAGGCATGGTGGAGCAGAGCTATCCACCTCTCCCCACTGGGTTTTTCCAGGCACCAGGAGATCCTACCACCAAGAAGTTTTGCAGAAATGGCTAGTGTGGTCTGGGCAACTGTGGGCCAGACCAGAACGGGCTTTGTAGAGTGAGTAATGGGATTGGAGACTGATCTCAGGGACTTAGTCATTGGAGAGAAGGAAGGGGAGGGGCAGGTTAGTAAGGGGAAGGGTGGGCCAGGGGACTTCATGCAAAGACAAATAAGCTATCTTGAAACTAATCCTGCTTTTTAGTGTGCTTATTATTATTGTATGTGTATGTGCATGCGCATGCTCTGAGGAGGGTGACTGTGGAGATCAGGGGGCAACTGTAGGTCAGTTCTCTCCTACCATGCAGGCTCCAGGGATCAGAACCAGTTACCAGGCTTGAACAAGTGCTTTTTACCAGCCCAAAACATCACAGCCACTCTGAGAAATCCTGAGAGGTTAGGCCCAGAGCAGCATGGGAATCCATGGGAAAGGCCACTTTCTGAGGGTAGGCAGGCTAACAGGGACATCTTGGCAGATGTGAAGGTCAAAAGTGCAAGAGCACCCAGCAGAGCAGGTGGTGGGAGCCAAGACCAGAAGCAGGTGGGATCAGCTCAGCTGCATCTGTGAAAGTGACCATTCAGAGTGCCTGGAGCAAGAGGTGACAGCCCCCCCCACCCCAAGGATATTGACAACAGAATGCCACCACCAAGGACCCATGGACAAAGCAATGCCCCACCCCCCTGCAGTCACCATCACCTAGGCTCAGATTTGGGTTCTGCTTATAACCTCTTCTGGTCTTCCAGAAGCAAGTTCAAGGGGGAGGCAGTGCCCAGGGATGACCGGAAGGGGTCTGTCAGCATGGAAAACTTGCTTTTATTTTTCTGTAGACACCCTTGGGACAGTCCCTAGGAGGCCACAAGGTCTCCATTCCACCTGAGTGCATGGAAGCTGGGAAAGCAGGGAACCCAGGAAGTGATGGCCAAGTCAGTGGTGGGTAGGGCAGAGGTGGCTGCAGGGTCCCGCTGTTCACAGCTGATGAAGAGCCAGGCTGAAGGAGTCCAGGGCTCCCCAGCAGCCAGCAGCTGCCCGATGTGCACACGCACACACGCCTGGTCTCCACCACCTCCTGCTAATGAAAGTGTTACTCCACAAAGCAGCAAGGTATGTGTTGTCACTGTTTCAATTATTTATCTGTTTACTCGGCTGCAGTTTTCCGCTTGTCTCAGCAACTCTATTATAGACCTCGAGCTTGCAGCCTCTCGCCGCTCAGCTGGGCTCCGCACTAACAGCCTGAGACAGGGCGGCCTCATGCCTGGGCCTGGAGAAGTGGAATTAACTCCCCGCGGCTCCTCTGGTGGAAGCAAGTTGTGTGTGTGTGTGGCGGGGGGCTGCCAGAGATGTGGTCAGGATGGGGAGATGCTGAGAGCGGCTTCCCCGGGCATCTGTTCACCCAACTAAGAGAACTGGCCTCACCCACACCCAGGCTACCTTTGACTACATCTTGGTGGTTTAATAAATACACATTTGGTGCAACCCAACCAGCATCTATGGCGCACCAACTGTGTGTCAGGCACCGGCTCCATCTGTTACCTGTCCCATAGACTAGGATGGACCAAGGACAAGGACGAGTAGCATTGGTAGGTGGAAGGATGCTAACACATCCATGAATTGTGTAACTCTGAGCGGGATCAGCAGTAGGACTTTCCCTGACTGGTTTTCCTCCTGATAGACCCCAGACATCTGTTTCTCATGGTCATTCTTATCTAGCTCATTAACTTGACCCGTTTTTTTCTGAGGTTGCTATTTTGTTCTCATCTGTGCAGCATGAGGACAGAGAGATAGGACTTCACCCGCTCTGCAGAAGAACCCAGATTCCAGTGTGGGATGGCAGCATGGAGGAGGAGATCTGTGGTGTGTGAGAGGAGGCAGCATCTCCCTGGCATGTGGCTCCAAGCTGGCACTTGCCCAGGAAGGATGTCCTTTGGGGATACCCACAGCTTGTTTCTGAGGCTTAACCAGTGCATGCCTCGTAGTGGGCTGAGCCAGACTGGCACATGGTCTGGGGTGGGCAGAGCCGAGGGGCTAGGCTGCATTCAAAGCCTGGGATGGGTTTATCACTCCCTTCTTGCAACCTCAAGGATGCTTTGACCCTTTAGAGACATCAAGAGACTTTTCAACCAGGGCTTTAAACTGAGGGACTATTTATTTATTTATTTATTTATTTTTATGAATATGAGTCATGGCTGCCAATATGTCTGTACATCATGTACATGTAGTGCCCATGGAGACCGAAGAGGACATTGGCTACCCTGGAACTGGAGTTACAGATGGTTGTGAGCTGCTATTTGGGTGCTGGGGACAGAATCCAGGTCTTCTGCCAGAATTTCAAGTGATCTTAATTTCTGAGCCATCTTTCTGACTCCCCAGAGACAATTCTGACCCCTTCTCTGGCAGGGGACATGGCCTATTCTGGATATTGTCTTGCTTGTCACTGTCAAGGTCCTGCCATGTAACTAGCCCAGGGTGACTGCCAGTCCTTTTGAAGAAGTTTCTCAACAAACCATTGATATACTGTGATTGGCACAGGAAGCAGCTGAGTTCCCTGCACAGAGGAGAAAGCTGGCATGGTGGCCCATGTTTGAAATCCCAGAAGAGGGAGGCAGACACGGGAAGATCCTGGAGCATCTCTGGTCATTGAGTCTGCCCTAATCAGTGAGTGCCAGCTTAAAAACCGTGATAGAAGGCCCTTGAGGAATGACACAAGGTTGGACTTTAACACGTGTGCACATGCCAACACACATACACACATACCTATACACGTGAACATGTACACATGCAAAATGCACCTGTATACATATTCACACACCTACACACACTCGTAAACATACACACATAAACATGTACATACATGTGCCTACACATACCATGAACATCTATATACATGTGTATATACACACACAGGAGCATGCATACCTATGCACATGTACACACATACCTGCGCGCGCACACACACACACACACACACATACACACACACACACACACACACACACACACACACACACACGTCAGGGTTGGGAAACCTTCCATTTCTCGTGTGTGTGCCTCCCTCCCATGCCCTGGGAAGACAGTGCAATGGATAATAACAAGTCACTTTGTACTGAGGACACAACTGAAGCCCTCCACTGGGGCCCAGCACTCCCCGCCTGTCCTGCCAGGCTGGCAAGGCTGCCTATCTGCCCCTTGACCTCACCTTGCATGGCAGCTGCAGCGTGGGAAGAGAAGGCCTTGGCAGGCCTCTGGCTCCAGCCTTGCCTACCTTCAGGTAAAGCCTTTTATCTCTTTCTGAAACTCAAAGCCCTCATCACCCAAATCTCAAATTTCACTCCATTTTTTTTTTTTTTTTTTTTTTTTTTATTACACAACACAGAAAAAAAAAAAATCTGTCAGTAAAACTGTCTCTTCAAATTTATTCACCGGGACTGAAGGTTTTATGACTAGGAAAATACACTCGCCCCCCCCCATTCACACTCCCCCACACTCCAGATAAAGCAAGGAAGAGTTACCTGAGTCATAAATCCCTACTGCAGGCCAAGGCACAGCAGAGCCTCAAGGACAAGTCTGCTTTTCTTTGGTTTTATTTACTTTTTTTTCTTTTTCTTTTTTTTTGAGACAGTGTCTAGCTGTGCCGAAACTCACTTTGGGGAGTCCAGCCTGGTCTCCAGCTTCTGAGTGTGAATTGTGCCTGCTGGACCCTGAGATTCTATAGGATCACTATCACCCCTAGTTCTTAGTCACAGCCTTTTCCCTGCGACAGCGTGCAAACTGGCCGCTTTTTATCTTGACTGCTGGGGAAAACGGACCAGATGTTTGGAGTACCACCTACACTGGGACCCTGTGATGTTCTCATTGGTCAGAGGTTTTGAGAGGAGTCTGGACCGTAAACCTCATAAACCAAGGTGGTAAGTATACTAGACACAAGCACAACTTCTGTCCTCAGGCAAGAGGAAGACATGGACTGTCAGGCAAATCCACAGCCCATCATGTCTCATTCAGGATCTGGTGGGGGTGGAGCTCGGACCATAGCCATCTGGAAGGCATGAGTGGGGAGGATGAGTCTGCAGTGACAGGCATATGTCAAGAGCTACCCAGGAAGCTCCTAGACGTGCAGAGTTTCTTGGGAGGGAAGGTGACAGGAGAAGCCTTCCTGGAGGTGTGTAGATTCAGCTAGACTGGACTGAGAAGCAGCTGGAAAAACTAAAGAGGTACACTTCTGGGTGTGTCTGTGAGGGTCATAGTCAGAAGTTCCCAGAGGATTAACTGAGGTGGAGGGCCACCCTACATGTGGGTGGTACCAGCCCCTACCTTGGTCTAGGTCCGCCCCCCCCCCATTGCCATGAACCTAGGGACAGTGGTCTGTCATTATCCCTTCCCACTGATGCTCAGTGATGCTCAACTGACTTTCTCCTTTTTATTCAGCATGAGATCGTAGCCAGGATGTGTGTGTGGCGGGTATGAGACTGTCCACTTTTAGGACAGGTCTTTTTGACTCAGTTAATCTCAACTAGAAATTCTCTTGCAGAAATGTCCAGAGCTGGGTTTCTGTGATGTTTCTAAATCTAGTTATACTGACAGTAAAATTCAGTGACATGCAGGTAACTGAAATTGCAGAGAGTGATGTCCTGGGTAGGGGACTGACCATGACTAGCACTCACTGAGTTCTGACTTTGTGCTCAGCATTGCTTGTAAGCACAGACTCACACAGATGCAAATGTGTTCAATGTATGTCAGCAGCAATCAACTTCCAAGCAGCCACGTTGTGTGTGGCCAGGCTGGACAGCCAGTGCACAGTAGGTGCTTTTAAAAAGATGTGTTTTTTTTCTTCTCTTACCCTGTCAACCTTTCTAGTATGAGTTCCCCAAGTTATTAGCTACAAGTTGTCTCTACAATGTTCCTTATCTAGGCCTCATTTTTCCCTAAATATTCCTGGTGGCTTTTGAACACTCGGTCTATGTGTGTGGCTCTGGACAGCCAGCCCTAGCTGACCACAGCTTGTCAAAACCCCACTCCCTGCCCTCAATGTAGCAGCAGCAGTAGCAGCAGCAGCAACCCTGGCTGTGGCCAGATGGATTTACAAGTTGATTCATAGAAGCATGACCAATGGGTACAGTCTACCCAGCAGCAGGAGGGCCCACTGGTCAGCCAGCTACATTTTAATTTGGAAATAAAAAACAAGTAAATCTTCCACGTCAGCCTCCTCGCCATCGCCCCTTGAAGCCACCATCCGTAAAAGGAAAAGAAAACAAAAAAAATGAAGAAGAAAAAGATGGGGGATCACCTCTCTCCACCCCCAGTCTTTCTCTTTGTGTTTCACAAAACCAATTACAGGTTGGAAATAGCTGTAATAAAGTTGATATCCCACTTACGGCCAATCCCGCTGCGGCCGGGAAGTGTAATAGTGGCGGAGAGTGGAAAGTGTGGGTTTGGGAAACTGTTTAAATTGCCTGCCTACATTACTCCACTCCTCTCCAGCGGGGAAGGAATTCACTCTCCTGGAAATGGAGCAGCTGAGGTCTCCATGTCCTGGGCGGCGCAAGGGAGTGTTTGCAAGGCAGACTTTAATGAACTGATTAGATGTGGAGGAGTGGATGACCCCTGGGAGCTTACATCAGCCAGGCACAGGTTCAAGTCCCCAGCAAGGCCATTCACAGTCCCTGGCAGTGAACAGGAAAGAGTGAGGCTGGCCTTCCAGCACTGCAGAGGGTAAAAGGAACATCCATCATCAGATAATGTGAGTGAGCGAACACAGAACCAAACCATACCCCAGAGCAGCTCTGAACCTCTGTGTGTAGAACGTCTGGCAGCCATGTGTAAAACATCAGGCTGGACACCTATAATCCTAGCACTCAGGTAGCAGAGGCAGGAGGATCAGAAGTTCAAGGTCATCCTCAACACAAGTTGGAGGTAAGCCTGGGGCTACAAGAGACCCTGTCAGAAATAGGTGCACACTTTTAAAACATGAAAGGGAGTGGATATGGCTACTGACCTGGAATTTCAATTCTGATCCTTGTGGAGGACAATGAAAAGTGATTCTAATAACTTCCACTATGTGATTGTCATCCAGGGGTCCATTATTTGATAAATGCACATTGACAACCTACTGTGTGCTCTTCTCTATGCTGTTTAACCATGCATGCTTGGCATGAAATCGAGCACACAGTAGGTTCTCAATGTGCATTTATCAAATAAGTGCACAGCTCAGCAAATGAAGGGTTGGGCTCTTCAGGGCCCTTGTTCTTAGCTACCATTTTTGGTGCTTATACCAAGAGAGCTGAGCAGGGACCCAAGACAGCATCAGTCAGGTCAATGCAGCTTGAGCAAAGAATCATCCAGATGGAATTGGCCCCAGGACAGCCGCCTGAGTCCCACTTGGGTCTGAGATTAAAGTCTGTTTTACAAGACTGAACTTGTACACTGAAGTAACTGTAGCCAAGCAGATATAGACAGCGAAGGACTGGCTTCTCATCTGTCTGCTTCTGCATTTCCTGGTTCCTCCAGCAGGGCAGCAGCATAGAGCTCTGTGGGCTGGGGGTGGGGACTGTGAGTTCAAATTCTATAATAGAGTCTAGCATGGGGCAAACACTCACTCAGACTCTAGAAATAAAATTTCAACCAGAGAAGGAATGTCACCTGGCTGACATGAGGTAAGTGGACATCTGAACATGCATAACATATAAAAATTCAAATAAACCACAGGCTACAAGCCACATAATAAATAAATTCATAAAAATAAATTAATTAAAAAAAACTAACTAATAATATACTTAAAATATAAACCAAACAATATAAAATATATAAACATATAATTCATTTCTTTTGGGGGGCAAAAGCTGCGGGCACACAGACCAGGCTCCACACCGCCGACACCACACGTGTGCCAGTCACAAATCTCCAGACCCAAACAGGCCAAAAAAAAACATACTACAACACATGCATCTGACTCTGAGGATTCCATAGAAAGCCTCAGGATGAGTGTGGAGAACTGGGCCAGAAAAAAGACAGGTATCTTAGGAGAAAGGATCCTGGACAAAGATGCTCAGGCAGGGAGTGAGAAACATGAGCGTGAAGGGAAGCCAGGGGGATACTGATGGGACCACTTTGTGGTCCTCTGGGTTTGGGAGACCACAGAGTGTCTAGTGGTCTTATTGCCATGAAAACACTGGACCACTCTTTCTCTAGGCTTCTGCCTACCTGTTCTCTACTGTGGTGGGGAGCTGTAGCCACAGACGCAGGCATGAGGGGGGATGGGTGATGAAGGAGGACAAGGAAAAACAAAGGCCACCCACCTCCCTGGGTACCAACTCCACCCTCCTGTGCCGACTCTGTGAGATCCCACTGCTGGCAAGGCTGGGCTGAGGTGATTGGCTTCCTTGGCGTGTGTGGGAGATCCGGTGTTGACAGAAACAGCTGGTGTCATAAATTGCCTTGTCTCATCTGGTTATGGTATGATGGCAGACAGGCGCTCAGGGACAGGACTGGGGGGTGGCGATGGTAGAGGAGAAGAGCAGAGTGACTGCCAGCTTCCTTGTGGGTCCTGAGCTTGCCATGTGGGCAGGTGAGCAGACAGGTGTGATGGCTGTACTTACGGTGGGGATATGGAGAGCCAGCTTATGCAGGTGGGTATGTGTCTATGGGGCTCAGATGTACTGAGCTGTTAATGGTGTGTGTGTGTGTGTGTGTGGTGTGTGTGTGTGTGTGTGTGTGTGTGTACTTTTATGGGGAATGGGCATGTGAATGTCTGTTTGTGGCACATGGTGAGTGTATGTTATGCCCACTCCTTGATCTATGACTCAAGGAGGAGAAACTGGAGATGGCATCTGGGGCAGGGTATGTAAATTTTCTATGATGGCAGTCTGTTTCTACAAGAGTGAAAGAGCATCAGGCTGGCCGTCCCTACACTTGCCACACCTAGGCAAGGTTCTCTGAGCCCTTAAACTCCATCAGCAACATGAGGGTCTCACATCACCTCAGGGCACCCTCTTCCCCATCACAAACAGGAAGTACTAGAGATGAAAGGTGCCATAGGACTGAAGCTGGGCACTTGGGTTCCATTGCCCAGCACTATCACCAGGACCACAGGGAAAGTCTTGTGGAGTCATTTGGAAAGCAGCCATAGGGAGAGGGGAGGCCCTAATCTACACTGCAGAGATGAGCGGGAAAGTTTTTGCTCTCTGAGGTGAGAGAGTGCACTGCTAGGTCCCATACCTCCCTGCCTTGATTTCCTCAGCTCTAAGTTGGGGTAGGAGAAGCCCAGCCTGAGGGCTCTACAGGATGCTCTGAATTCTGTGTGGTGGGTAGTCAGACCTCAGGTAGAATGGGAATGCCATGATCAGCTACGGGATGTGGCACAGGTTAGTATCCTTTATTCTACTGTATAGATATGGGGAGCCATCAAAAGCATTAAGTGGGACATTATAGATTGCAGGGATATCAAATAGTCCCCAGAATATTATATATACAGTAGATCTCAAACCAGTGCCCAGACCTGAAGAGAGGTTGTGAGAACAGAGATTATTTTCTGGGTCCCCTTCAGGGCTGATAATTAGATCTTCAGATTTCAAGAGCAGGCTGGGTAGGGGCTGGGCACAGCAGCCTGGTTGGATCCTCGCTAGTCCCAGGATCTGTGTGAAAGGCTCTGTCACAGCGTCCTGTTCTGACACCTCTACAACTTTGCAGTACTCAGTTCCCCAAGCTGAGAGCTCACCTGTGTGGGCACTGCCACTGTAGGACAGCTGCCTGGCTCGAGCCAGTCAGGCCAACTGGTACCACCAGGAAGGGTGCCAGTCCCTGGGGAGGGCCCTTGTTGTGACAATGTAGCTGGGCCCCCAAGCTCAGTGATGCTGCAAACAGTTGGGCCCTGTCAGCAAGGTTGACAGCCAGTAGATCCATGAGCATGGTCATCAGCAGCCCATGCCAGCCTATGCACCTGCTATACCAGGCCAGCTACACTGCAGACAGTGTTGGCTGGCATCTCCCGCTCTGTGTAATTAACACGGCTTCGTGGGTAGCTCAGCCAAGCGGAGCCCGTCCGCCTGTCCATCTGCTGGCTGCTTCCAGGGACGGGCCCTTTAACACAAGCTCAGCAGCGGGCTAGTGAGAGAAGAGTCCTGAAGCGATCCTGAGGATCTGGGCCTCCATTCAGCTACCGGCCCAGAGCATGCTGGGAAATTTACATTTCACCTCTTGGGCTCAGTTTCCTTATTTTTCCAGTGGAACCGGGGTGGCTGGTCTCTTTGTTTGAGTAGTAGGTAGACTTCCGGTGGCAGATATCTACAGTTAAGGGCCACATTGGAACTTGCTGGTTATCGTCACTTATTTTCATTCAACAAGGACAGCCTGGGTTTCTACTCTGTGCCAGAGACTCTTTTAGAAGCAAGGGACTTGGTAGTGGGGCCTCTTTTCTTCCCAAGTATGTGTTATAGTGGGGGAGGAGATGGGCAATTAATCAAATTAAAGAAGATGGAGAAGCATAATAAGGTAGGGAGGGGGCTGTGGCCTCATTTAGTATGGATGGGTGAGCATGACACATCAGAGGAAGGGCTGGAGAAGGGGCCAAAGGCTCTGGAGCAAAGGCTGGTGTTCCCCTGAGTTAGGTGTGCACTCCACACTGCACAGATGGAGATCTGCGGGGCTGAGCCCTGTGACTTCAAATTATGGTTGTTGTTATTGCATCTCAGCAATACCCAAACACTCAGTAGAATGTGAAGGATATAAAGCCAGCCTCAGGGTACTTGGCATTTGACCTCCGTGCTGAGACTGGGGCTCTGTGTCTCCCTGTATCTACCTGCCTCACTCACTAGATCCATTGCCTAGTAAGTTGCATACTTCAGTTCGTCTGGCTCCTAAATCTCCTGCATAGATACCACAATTTAGAATACACAGTCCATTAGTCTTTTCTTTCCTTTTGAGGTGATATTTGTATACAATGAATTACAAAACCCTTAAGGGCCCCTTTCAAGTTTGTGTGTGTGTGTGTGTGTGTGTGTGTGTAGAGAGAGACAGAGACAGAGAGAGAGAGAGAGAGAGAGAGAGAGAGAGAGAGAGAGAGAGAGATCCTGTATATGTATGCACAAGAGCAGAGATCAACCTTGGGAGTTATTCTTCAGGCCAGTCTGTCTGTCCTGTTTATTAGGACAGGGTCTCTACTGGCCTGGAACTTTACCAGATAGATAATGTTAGCTGAGAGAGAGTTTCTAGGGATCTCTCTGTCTCCACGTCCCATCTTGCCATCACTGGGGTCACAGGGTGACAGATCTTTGCTTGGGTTCAGGCAATTTGAACTCAGGTCCTCACACCTTCCGAACTAAGAATCATCTTTGAGGTTGACTTTGTGAACATCTACCAGACATTGTTAGAAACTTGCTTTCTGACACACAGCAGCACATTAATTGTGGAGCTGGGTCTCACTGAGAATCTCTGACTCCCTACCAGAGCCCGGAGTATGATCTTTGTCCTATAGACCACAATAGAGAAGACTCCCAGCTTGGGTCTTTTGGGGAGGGTCATAGAATTCCCACTGTCCCTCTGCTAAGCAGGGGGCATGCTCTATTGAGAGGGGAGAGAGAATTGAAGAGCTGGGGTGAATTCTTATAAAAAGGAAGCTGTCCAATAAAGATCACTCAGCATATTAAAAAAAAAAATCTTTACCTGGCTTTGAACAAACGCTTGGTATTATTACTACCAGAAAAAAAAAAATCCCATTTGCTTTTCATTATAGAGCTGGTGCATTTTGTTTTCTTGTTCCCAGAGAGCCAGAATTGCATGAACAGAATAACTTAAGAGAGGGGAGGGGAAGCATGTTGGATCAGGAGTCATGCAGCCTTGGGGTCACATTCCAGGTGGACTTGGCCATTGAGAGATGCAAAGTAGGCATCTACCCTGGGAGTTTCAGGCTCCCCATCTGTAAAATGATGTGTGACAGCCCCCTTCCAAAGGAAAGGACAAACTGTATGGTCACTGCTTTGTGTGACCTCTGGTCTCAGGGGCTGCTGAGACACAGCTAGGCATGCCTACAGCCACCAGAGACCTACAGGCAAAGGAAATATCTAGTGGGCTGTGAACTAGAAATCAATTCCCAGAAACTGTCAGGGTAGAAGCTAGGAGCAGGTCTGAGGATTACATTTAGAAAGCATGTAAATGGTAAAACCTGGGTAATAAGAGGAGCCGGGGCAGGGGAGGGGGTGGGGTCAGGAAGGAGAATGACTATCAGAGCAACTGTCCAGGCCCGGTACTAGGGCACAGTTGTCTGTACTGGGCCTGCGCCGAGTCTGGTGATATAAGTAGTGTGGTGGTGTCTGGAGTCAGGTCACACATGAGGCCCTTAATGTGGTAAGGAAGTTGGATTATGATCTCATTGCCATGAGAAGGCTTAAAGCAGAGGCCTGGTTTGTGTAACTAGAAGGACCTCCCTAGACCTTAGTTAAGAAGGGACTGTGGGTGCAATGGGGGCCAGAAGCCCGTCATGGGCTCCTTCAGCCTAGGAGCAGACAGAAGCTTCCACCTGGGCATGGGTGGGTGGTCTTCTTGTTCCATCCTGCATATCCCTGTCCTTTGAGGAACTTCAGTGAATGTCAAATGGCTCAGTGGCACTCTGCAGGCTCAAGCGTGGCCAGTGTCTAGCTCTGGGCTAGGGGAGTATGAGGAAACCCTTCCCGATATCAGGGCTGTCAGTTCTTGACAAGAACTGGGGTCTGGGCTGTGGTGGTACCTCTGCTCATTGAGGTTCAATGTCCTCCAGGTCATTCAGCCCATGCTAGAAAGTTCAGAAAGGAGCTGGCCTGGTCACATAGGCATAGGCTAGCAACACTGCCTTGGCATGGGCAGCAAGAGTGGCCTCTGGAGAGGTGACCACATGCAGGGCTCTGTGCACAGTCTCTGTATCCACTCACTACAGCTCTCAGAAAATAGGATCTGATTATTTGTAGGTAAACATATTAAGGTTCTGGTAATGTGGCAGGAAGATGCAACCAGAGAGCCCCATCTTTCACAATGGCCCCATAGCACATCTTCACAGCCTAGCCTCTTGTGTGACTATATTTCCTTAAGGGCCAGAAGTCAAGGAAACTGACAAGTCTCAGGATGTTCCCAAAACTTACAAGACTCCAAGACTATACCCCAAAGTTATTTCAGCAGGAACAATTGCTACCGTGAAGAGACTTGTAGGAAGAACTGCCTCAAGTCATATAGGCTACAGAAAGAGTCATACATGTGGGAGTGGGATCTTTGGTGATGCAGGAGTTACACTTCTGTAACAACAATAAACTAACTGGTTCATTAAACTGTATTTAATTAGGATTGTTTCTTGGTCTGTACCCTGCCTGGAGTGAACAGACATCTGTCTACATCTCCCCAGGAAAAGTCTTAGAAACCCCCTCCCCTTTCAAGATGCCCTCTGACACCCCAGTCACCTGCTGAACCTGTGAGGGTCAATGGTGACTTTGGATATCTTACAGTGACTTCTGAACATGTGTCCACAGCCCCAGGGGGCAGAGCCATTTTCAAACAACACAGGGTCCACGGGCTTCAGCTAATGCCTCACCTGAGGCTGCTAGGGCAGCCACTGTGGCCATGGACTGGTTATCTGGCCACTCTGGGTATGTGGGGAAGACAGCAGGATGGAAATGGATGCACAATAGCCCAGAATGGCTTGAGATGGAAACAGTGACCAGAATGCAGGACCTTCACATTTAAAACCCGGTAGTCAGGGCTAAAGAAATGCCCCAGGCAGTAAAGTGTTAATCATACAAACATGAAGACCCCAGTTCAAATCTCTTGCAAAAGCTAGACACAGTGGTGCATGCTAGTGGCCCACAGCACCATGGGGATGGGAGGGTCTCGGGCTTGCTGACTACCAAGTCTAACAGAGTCAATGAGCTCCAGGTTCGGTGTGAGCCTCTGCCTCGAAATGTAAGGTGGAGGGCTGAGGGCATGGCTCAGATGGCTTGCTGCACAGCTCTAACAGCCTGACCTTGATCTTGGATCCCAGGGGAGAAGGAGAAAACTGACTTGACTCCCAAGGGGTGGGGTGTCCTTTGATAGCACGCCATGACACAAACATGCCTCCACGCAGACACATGCACAATCAGTAAAATAAGGCAGAGAGCAATTGAGGAAGAGCCCTGATGTCAACCTCTGTTCTCCACATGTGTGCATCTACACACACACTCACACACACACACACACACACACACACACACAGAGAGAGAGAGAGAGAGAGAGAGAGAGAGAGAGAGAGAGAGAGAGAGAGGGAGGGAGGGAGGGAGGGAGGGAGGGAGAAAGAGAGAGAACCTCAGAAACCTGCTCATTCACCCAGGAGCCTTATGAGCTGAATCTGGAAAAACCTAGGCATGCTGTCATGAATTGGTTACCTTAGTCCTACATCCTCCACAAAGCAGAGAGGGTGACACTGAAGTGACAGGCTATGTTGTGTAAAGGCAATACTTCATAGCTGTCAGGAACTCAGAGATGGAACAATGTTTCTGCTAACAGATACTGCACAGAAGCCCATGAAGACTCATTCTCCATCTCTAGCCCTCTGAGGCGGGCAGAGGAGCCTTCCCTCAGTGCCTGTCTGGACCGCAAGGATCCCTTGTTCTTACACTTTGGTCTCTTTGGTGCCTGGTGTCCCAAGATGACTCTGCCTCTGCTTTCTTCAGCCTGCAGAGTAGAGTCTGGAACCGCCCTGCACTGTCAGGTAAATATTCAAGTATTAAAGATTCAACCTCTGCAGGAGAATGAAGTGTGATTGGCAGGAAGGCTGCTGGGGCCACAAATCCACACAGTCTATCATGGGGAGCAGTGACTGACAGCCTTGAGGGCACCAGTTGGGCAGGTTTTTTTTCCCTTTTGAAATCTGATACATGACACACAAAGGGTCCTGAGGTCTGCATGGGAAGAAAGAGGAAAAGCCACTGTTACCAGGTCCGTCCGGCCTGTGTTCAGTGAGGCTGACGATGTCATTCTCATTCCTGTGGTCAGGCACTGATGGGAAATCATGAGTGAACACTAAGGAACCATGAATGGGGTTCAGCCTGGCCCTTCTTGATGGTAGAGACACATGCCAGTGCTCAAGTAGTTGGGGGGGAAAGGTACCTACCATCCTGGGGCATATGGAAATAGGTAGCTGAGAATGCTATGCCCTCTACCCCTCTTTCCTAGACAAGCCAGGTTTGGAAAATGCATTAGTTTTGTGTGTATACACTTATATGTACTTGGCTACATGTGTGTGTGTGTACTCATATGTACTTGGCTACGTATGTGTGTGTATTCATATGTACTTGGCTACGTGTGTGTGTGTGTGTGTACTTATATGTACTTGCCTACACATGCATGTGTGTGTGAGTGTGCGCGTGTGTGTATGTATAGAACAGGAATGATAAAGAGGAATATAAGTAAGTTTCTCCTCCTACCTATAATATGTGAATCAGGAGTTCAGAGGACCAAAGGAATCTTCCAGAATATTGGAAAGCCCCTCAGCTTATGCATGAGGAAAGTGAGTCCCAGGGATCCCTACTGATAGTGCTCAGGCTGCCTGACTGAGCATGCCAGTGTGTGCATGCCAGTGTGGTTGACAGAAGGCATCTGGTGCTGAGGAACAAGATGCCAAGGACCAGATGTGCTCCCAGATGGAAGGAACACTAAATGTCCACCTGGACCTTACAAAGATGACCAGGTACGTAAATAGAATAAGGCCCAGACACAGGTCACAGTAGGTCTTTTACTTTTTCTGTCACTGTGAGCGATACCTAAAATAAGTGACTTAGAACCAGAAGGGTCTGTGTTGCTAATGGTTTGAGGATTTAGTCCATGGTTGGGAAGAAATGGCGGCAGGAACCACTTGGGCCTGCGGCAGCAGGAACAGGAAGCTGTTGGCTCACAGCTTGGCAGACCAAGAGGAAGACTGTTTGTGTTCAGTTGACTTTTCTTCTCTCCCTTTGTGTTCATTCATCCCTTAGGTTTGGGGACCTAAGCCCATGGGATAGGTTTTCCCATATCCAGGTTGGTCCTTCTGGTACTTTGCTAATCCCCTTAAAAACACCATCACGGATACACCCAGGCCAATCGTAACTCAGTATATATTTGGACAAGGTAGCCCCCATTTTGAACTATTAGCAGGTGGGGAGGGAGGTCAGCTCACCCTTCTTGCTGTGGCCCATTGCTTTACCATGAGCCAGGCACAGAGCAGGTACTGAACCCAGCAGCTAGTATAGCAAAGGAGGAGGCCCTCCTACACTGTAGTTCCTGTCTGCCGCCAGCCAGACAAATGTCCTCATGAGAACCACAAAGTAGCTGTGGTTCTGAAGCCCAAGGTCCCACAGTGTTGGCTGTAACCATTTCATCTGTCGTTGTAGACACCATAGTGATAGGTGCAATGATGGCTTTCAAATAACCCTTCCGTGAGAAGCTGGTGACCCAGACAGAGCCTGGGCTGCAGTTCCCTGGATTCCAGGCATCAGGCCCAAGGATCAGCTCCCCACTCTGAACCAGAGCTGGTTCCTGGCCACTTGATGCTGTACACAGAGCACTCCAGACCCGAGGACATCACAGGGCCAGCTGGAGTCTGGTGTCCCCTCCCCTCCTTTGACTGCCTTTCCTCCTAGTTTTCTGAAGGAGCCTTGGGTCATCACCTCCTTCTCCTCTTCCTCTTCCTCCTTTTCCTCCTCCACACCTCATCTCTCTCCCCTTCTTTTCCTGAAGTAGCTGTCACAGAAAAAAAGAAGAAAAAGAGAGCCCGGAAGAGTCTCAGGCCTAGATGAAGCCCAGAGCAGGGCAAATTGGAGGAGTCTCACCAATGAACAAGGATCAGGAAAATTGGTTGTCTATGACCTCTCTCCTCAGCACACAGCCCCGCCCCCCAGCCAGCATTGAGAGCTCCCTTTCTGCTGAATGAGGTCGAATTGCCTCCTCCAGGATGCCCACCAGGCTGACCCCTGGAGCCAGTCTCTAATGCAGCTGGCCATCTGTGTCTTACTATATTCTGATCACATGTTCATCCCATGCACTATGTAGCCCAGTCCCATTAGAATGAGATCAGAGTCCTTTGAAGAACACTCTTGTCCCTCTGTGGGATTTGTCTCCCCTGAGGAAGGGATATGGTTCCTATTCTCTGTCTTGGGAGACCCTGAAGGCAGGGCACAAGGAGCTATTGATTCTGTGCTCCTGGGGGATTGATCCGTGGGGAACTTCTCAAAGGCAGGGGCTACGGCTGTCGAGCTGCAGGACCCAGAATGGCCTGTGTGTTGCAAATCTGAAGAAGCAGAGACCCTTGTGATATGGTGAATTGAGGCCCTGCTTCAACTTCTTACCTCTCCTTGTCCTGACTGAGTGACTGGCTGGCCATGGACCTAACTAAGAGGAAGAGGTGACCAGAGGGAACCAAACCTCACTCAGCCTTTAAGGACAGCAAACAGGCTTCTGATATACCCATAGGACCCTGCTGAGCTGTCTGTTGGAGGCCGACAGGGGACAGGGCTGAGCCACTGTTGATGTCCCTGTAAGGCCAGCCTGGGTTAGCCAACAGTCAGCCAGCCCTAGACATGTGAGTGAGCACAGCTGTCCCAGCATCCTCTCAGACTGGTGAGCACAAAGCACCCATTGCTATTGCTGCCTGCCTAGGAGGCTCCGCGGGCATCTGCTGCACAGCATTACCATGGCAACAGATAATGACATATGGGTGGTCAAGAATCTAGGTTCTAGAGTCCAGCTGCATGAGATGAGCTCCTGGCTCCCCTGGGCTTGGAACAACTTACCTACTCTCTTTGAGTGTATCTCCTCATTGTTCAAAGACACTTGGCAATGTGTTGCGAGCATTGAATGATCTGAGTCACATAAACTACTTAGAATAGGACTTGGCACGCAGTCAGTGGTCAGCAGCATTGACTAGTAAGTCAGTGCTACTGTAGAAACAATGAGATACATTTCAGGATTATCTCCATGAACGCTGCACAGCCTGTAAGAAAGGACCTCCCTCCCCTAACCAGGCTCCATAAAATCCTTAATGCTCTCTCTTCGCTCCAGCTCTTGATCTCTCAGGCTCAGTCCAGAACCCTGCTACAAGAAATACCAGGGAAGGTCCAGGTTTTGGACATAGCTGATTGGCTGGGGGCCTCGGTGTCTGCTATTTTCCAAGCTTTAGGAAGAGGCAATTTGTGGGGAGAAAAACTTCTGTTTTGAGCTCCCTGGCTGTGTGGATCTGGTGCAAAAAAAAAAAAAAAAAAAAAAATGTGTGAAGAGCAGGATTCAGCCAGCAGTGTGTGTGTGTGTGTGTGTGTGTGTGTGTGTGTGTGTGTAGGGGAAGGCAGCAAGCATTCAGATGGCAGGCAGAATGGACATCCTCGCTTCCAGCTACTGTGAAATCAGCAGGGAAGGGACAGGACTGAGCAGCACTAACCTTGAACATGGAAGCTCAGTGTGTACTGAGGGGTTAGGAGAATACAGCTGGGGAGGGGGTCGTAAGGAGAAGCTGCAGGCAGGTGAGAATCTTCCCAGACAAGATGTCAGCTCACACCCACATCTGGAACATAGGGAAACAGGAACACACACACACACAGACACACTGAGACATAGAAACCCATACACATACATACACACACAGATACACACACACAGCAAAGAGCTCACTCTCGAATCGCCCACACTCATATTTCTGCAGTTGAGCATCTGGACAGCAGCATAAGTGAGATAAATAGACACTGTGAGAATCCCAAGCATCAAGCTGAGCTCAGTTTACCATGAGCTACGCCTCTCCCACCCAACCGTCTCCCTAACAGTCTGCTTTTCAGCTTTTAGACCTTTTGTGGTTTCCAGGTTGCAGGAAAGGGTTCAGGATGGTAAAAATAGAGAAGTTTTGACGTATGTCAGCGGAGAAGTACGTTTGCTGGCATTCATAAGACATTTGTCACAGGATAGCTGTTGCTCAGAGGCTGAATGGGCAGCTGCCCTCTCCTTCTGGCAGAGGAGAGGAAGACGAGGCAGTGTGCTATTGTTGATCAGAGAGAGGTATGGGTGAGGCAGGCTGCCCTTAGAACCCTCTAGAACTCAGGGAGGGCCTAGCAAGAGGTGGCTTCAGTTGACAGTTCCTCCCATTACAGAGTCACTTGCTTCAGATGTAGCATCTGTCTGTCCCTGGAATGACAATATCCAGGTCCACAGGCTTCTGACCCTCTGCCTGGGTGTTACCTATCCTTCTGTCCGGTCAAAAGATCCCAGGAAGTCTCTGCTCATGTGTTCTCTGCCCATTTCACAGCAGGAAAAACCAAGGCCTGGTCCATAGCAGCCAACAGCAGCTGGTACACATGCGCCACATAAAATCATTCTTAGCAATGGCAAAGGATGCTAGTTGAGCACTCTGTGTACTGGTGGGGTTTGCGCAGGAACAGACAAACTGCAGATGCATACTTTCTTCTTGCTGGTGGGTCTCAACACAATCCTGGTGGGAGGCAGAGGCAGATACCCCACTGGAGATGCTAGGAAACGGAAAATGGACCATCCCCTCATGGTTCTTAAAATTTAAGATAACGAGCAGGGAAAACAATCACTTTATTTAAATGAGTGAAGGAACAATTTGGCCTCTCTGTGTGAGAGAAAGCAGTTAAGGGGTTTACTTTATTTTGGGCCCTAATAATATTACAATCTCCAAGCCAGTTATTATCCGTCACTTTTCAGGGAAGATTGAAAAGAAAATAGTTTCATCCCCAGCAATTGTGAACCGTTCTGTCTGATGGGTTGTTTCTCCCACTTAGATAGTACATGCAGCCCTGTCAGGTGACCTGCCTGCCTGGGTGGCTTTGTTTAACTGGGGGAAGAGAAGAGGAAAAAAAAAAAAAAAGAAAAAGAATGTGCTGGAGAATGGGGGATGGGCAGGCAATGAGAGCTAAGAGTAACCTGGGGTTTGAAGGGGGGCTGGGTAGTCTGGCTGGGCAGGCCCCGAGAACACTGAAACCTACACTCTTAAATTAATTTTTAAAAATACTGAGTGTGTGTTTGAGATGAAAACCCAGCAAAATTTCAGCAGGGAAAAATATATATGTATATAAATTTATTGCATACCTACTATGTGCTGGGCATGCCCACCATGCTTTCCTGAAGTCCTCAGAATGGCTTTCTGTCAGAATTATTTTGGTTTTAAGGATGAGGCAACCGAGGTTCAGAGAGGTTATATACAGGCTTGGCCTAAATCGTACATGAGTCATACGTGTACAGATCACTGGCAGGACTCAAGCGGGAATCCTCTGGCCCAGTCACAGGAGGGAGCTGCTATTAGCCTCACAAGAGGCAAGTATCCCAGGGCTCTCATCAGCCAGCACTGGAGTGGGGACAGATGCCAGCTGGTGGCTCCTCCCAGGGGTGGAGTCAGTGTGTGACTCAATGCCAGTGGTCTAGTGTGTGCAAGGTCCTGGGTCTTAAGTCTGCTGAGTTAGGTTCTCTGGATGGAGAGCTCTGGAATGTTCTTTTTTTTAAAAAAAAGATTTAATTATTTTATGTGCATTGATGTTTTGCATGCACAAGTATCTGTGTGAGGATGCCAGATCCTCTGGAACTGAAGTTACAGATAGGTGTGAGCTGCTAGGTGGGTCCTGGGAATCGAACCTGGGTCCTCTGGAAGAGCAGCCAGTGCTCTTAACCCCTGAGCCATCTCTCCAGCCCCTGTGGGTGGTTTTTAGGTGTGCTGATGTGGGTGCAGTTGTGCTATGCAGCTCTGGACACTTCCCTAGGGTCTCAGCAGCCGCCTCTGCCTGGAAGTCTTCACTCCCCAGCTTCATCTGCTCTACCCTCAAGGCTCTCCTTGGATCACATCCAGAATAACCTGCCGATGCTCAGGTCTGTCTCAGAGGCCTGTGGCTTCATGAGACACCTTGCCTCAGATGTTTCCCCCC
>PVIH01009780.1:0-38453 GCA_004025045.1 Sigmodon hispidus | reverse complement strand
AAGGCTCCTCCTCTTCCCTCTTCCTATGCCCTGCCCCCCATCTCTCTCTCCTCTTTCTCCTTCCCCCCTCCTCATGTCCTTCCTCTCCTCCTTCCTCTCCTCCCTAAGTCCTCCTCCTCCTTTCCTGTTACACCTGCTGACATCTAAGAGGTATGCCTTCCCAGACAGCCACCATGCTGCTTCACATAACTGCTGAAGATCCCCTGGAGCATCCGTGGTTTCCAGGGCTACAGGTAGAATGAGGTGAGAGTGCAGGGCCCCACCCTGCGCTCCAGCCAATGGATTAGCATGCATGCCTGACCATGTGCTATGGTGATATATTGTATATTTAATATCAGAGAGATAGAAAAACAGACCACAGCTACTTCTCACCTGCCAACTCCTCAGGCCTGTCTCCATGAAATCCTCCCACTCCACCTTTTCTCTCCTCGGCGGACCAGGGCAGTGTCAGGGAAGCTGAACTCTTCCCTTCTCTCCCACAGCCGTCTACCTTACTTTCTCACTCAGCATTCCTAGAGCTAGGATTAAAGGTGTGGGTCACCACTCCCTGACCTTCACGGCTTGGCTCCCTGAGTGAGTCTGTCCTTTGATATTCCAGACTACTTTTATTAAACATTGAATATATCAACACAATGTAACACTGCTATATGTCAGGTTGTTTCCATCCTTAATGCATAGTGCCCTCAGCCCTGATACCTCCCTCACACAGGTGGACAGGACCATGGGCCAAGGCCAGGATGGGTCTCCATGGTGACCATGCCATAGTTTTGACGATACTGGCCATTTTGCCAGCATTCCTAGGTCTCTTGGATCCTGTCTGATCTTGGGTCTCTGACTGGCCACCTGCCCTCCCGCTTAATGCAACAGGAAGTCTTTCTAAGATGTCACTGAATATTTATTCCTGAGGGTTTCCTCTGTGCCCTTTCTGGTCCTCTGCCCATCCACTCTGCTTCTTCAGGCCCAGGAGGAAAGGCTGTCATGGTTAAGAAAGCTCTGTGGGTCAGACACTTTCCAGGGGCTTCTCTGAAACACTCAGCTATCAGTGATGGGAGATGTTCTTACAGCATCAGAGAAGAAAGGAATCTGAGGCCCAGGGATGGAGGGGCCTGGGCAATCACACACATCCAGCCAGTGACAGCTGATGTTCACACACGGAGTTTGCACAGCATCCAGGCACCATCTCTCCATGCTGGGGCATGCCAGGCTTGTCTGCAGGAATCCTCCTTCAGGTGCCCTTCCACAGCCCTTTCCATCTGTGGCATCCAGGCACCCTGTCTCTTCACTTCCTTCCTCTACCTCTCCTCCAGTCTCTCTTCTATTGGCCTCCTTCCTCTGCCAGAAATGGGTGCACATGCCTAGCACACATGTGCACAAATTCATTACACACATGCACACACATGCACACACATGCACACACACACACACACACACACACACACACACATGCACAGTGTCAGTCCCTCATAGTCCTGTCAAGAGGGAGGTCCTCACTGAGGGGCACAGGGACAGCTAGAATACACAAAGGTCTGAGGAAGGTGAAGGACATTCACAGGCAAATTGTCAGTAAGGGATGAGTGGGTGTCATGTCCTGGTCCTCTCTGTACATCATTGGCATCACAGAGGACCACAGTTTTGAACTCCTGCCCCCTACACACACTTAGGTGCCACCATCCTGGAACAGTGTCAAATGCCAGCTTTTTGCATTTGGCCCCTCCCATGTGATTGCTGTCCATGTGAATCTGGTAACTCCTTCCTCTAACCCTGACACCCGCTCATCTTACAGTAGAAGAAACAGTGGCTCAGAATGGCCTCAAGGAGCCAGCCTACCCAGGAACACACTCTTTGCAGTACACTAATGTCTTATCTCATTCCCTGGCCTCCAGACAATCAGGCAGGCACCCAACCTGGGGTGATCTTTTCCCTTTTTGCTCTTTTATTTACTCACCCAGAGGCTCAGTAGCCAGTCATTTCTTCTTCTTTCAATATTTATTAGTGTTTCACCTGCTGTCAAAGGGACCCAGCAGAGGTAGCAGGGAGGGTGGACGCGGAGCTGGACCTGGCTCCTTGTGTGCTCCGCCCACTAGGACTTCAGAGGAACCACCTTGCTTCTAGTGGACTGTGACTGCAGGACCTATCTCTGGGAAGTAGGCTATGGTGGAGAGATCACGGTGAGTTAGCGATTTGGTACCCAATGTGGCTTTTGTTTACTCATATCCCACACACTGACATGTGATGCGCTTGTTCCTTCTGACAGAGGTGATCTGGGTCTGTGTGGGCACAAATGTGGGCTCCAGGACACAGCCTAGTCTGAGCTACCCTAAGCTTCATCCCTCTGTCATGGAGAGATCCTCAAAACATCTCCCACAGGGCTTTTCATTTTACATGTGGGGAAATTGAGGCTCCAGTGGGGCTCCCCCTTTCCCAATCCGGTGTCTCCCATCTTCCTCCCTGGCTTTGCCCAAAGTGTCAATGGCCAAGGTCAAGGTCACCTGAAGCCTCAAAGCTAGAGAGTACCTCAGCTGGCATGTTCATTGGGCCCACCCTCCTGCCTCTGTGGCACTACATTTCTCAGTCAACCAAGACAAGTTGATCTGCTGGCTTATACTTATAATATCAGCCCCGAGGCTGGCGGAATGCATTGAGATCAAGGCTAGCCTGGGCTACAGAAGGAAAAAAGAAATAAACTAGTCAAAAATCAAGAAGGATTGAGAAAAGCTGTGGGGCAGACAATAGCAAACCCAGCAACCTCAGCAAGCCCAGTAATCCCAGCAACGGGCCTTTCTCCCTAGTGAGCAATGGGGGTGTAGGTAGGGTGATATACAGGAGGGAAGTCTGGGGAGGAGAGGGGTGCTCTCAGTTCCCCCACAAAGAAGGACACACCCTCTTGGGTGCTTTCCTGTTGTTTCCTGAAGATACCTCTGGGTGAGATCCTGTGGGACTGGCTCATAGGAAGCGCTCAGTGAAACGGTCTGTGTCACAGAGTGGGTCAATATTCAGTGTTTGTTGATGGAACCTGAGTTAATCAGAATCAGGGGAGCCAGAGTCAGCTGATTTCAACTCCAGCCAGGACTTGACCTGGGAGATCTAGGAAGCCCTGCTGTGTCTACCACCCCAGAACACAGGCCCCTGTCCTGGAAGCCAGTACTGTGTCTAGAGCAATGACTGCGAGAGTGTTTTATCTCTATATGAAATGAAAGGCGCTGTCATTCCAAGGGGTTTGCCTATGCATCTCTCTCTCTGTGTATGTGTATATGTGTGTGCTCTTGTGTGGAGTTGCTCCATGGGAAGTCCCTCCTTAGCTCTGACTTTCATTTCTCCTGCTGTGTTTTGGTACAAAGGGTAACATTCCAGGAGGCACAGGCCAAGGCATTCCACATGAGACTGTCACTACTGGTTACAGGAGTATGAAGATTAAAACTAATATGTATGACTTCTTTAAAAAAAAAAAACTTCCACTTTCAAGGCTGTTCAGAATCAACAGTATAATTTGCTTGACTGCCCTGGCCCATCGGCTTATCACCGAGGGCCTCAAAACTCTAAGAGGGGAGGATTATGCAAATAAAAAATCAGCTTTCAAGAAAGTGGGCTAATCCAATATTACCAAGAGCAGAGAGAACCCACTGAGATGGTGAGTTGCGGAAAGCTAGCACGGCCTTTCCTGGCAGGAACCCGAGCACCCGAGCCAAGGGAGAGTGTGGTTCTGCTGGCACCCAAGCTGGGTTCGGGGAAAGGGGAGCTGGCCTCCATCTCCCCAGTATTCTGAGAGGTTGGGCGAGCAGAGATTTGACTGACTTTGTTCGAAGTCTTTATGAAGTTACTGTTTTTCTGGGATGCCTCTCCTTCCCAGAGGCCTGGTAGACAAATTGGGAAGAAGGGGCCAGTGAGAAGACTCTCAGTGAGTTTCCACAATGGACAGAGCTGACCAGTCCACCCAGAAGGACAGACCCTGCTTAGAAGGTCATAGTAAGGCACTCACTCCTGAAAGGAGCCCAGGGCAGTGGCTGGGGGTGTCTGAGCCAGGCTGTTCCTTTGTGAACACTGAGTGGGAGGGGCTGGGGACGGCCCTTAGGCTGCTGTGCTGCCCTAACATACAGCATCCACACCCAGCTTTACCGCCAGGGATCTAAATGCGGCTTCTCAAGGTTTCATAACAAAGCACATGACCAACTGAGCCTTCTTCCCAGGCTTCCAGTCACTTCTTTACTGAAAGAAGGACCGGGGACTGGAAGTACAGGTCTGGGCAGGACCTGGCCTGTTACTTTCCCTGGGGACATTAGTGAAGTTTAAAGGCTGATGAATGCAGTGAGCTAACCCTTCAGTGTCTAGAAAGTTCCAGCTACTGTGCTAAGGACAAAGTGGAAGGAACCATACTCAAAAATAGGTGCTAGACAGATACATAGGTGCATGAATGTGTGGGTAGAGAGATGAGTGGTGGATGGATAGATGCATGTATGATGAGTGGGCAGATGAATGGATAAATAGTAGACAGATGATGGATGGTTATAAAAGGGTAGCTAGATGAATGGACAAGTGGATGAATGCATAGATATGTAGTAAGATAGATGAATGGGTGAGTAGATATACGAAAGATAGATGGACAGGTAGGTGAGTGAATGGATGGATGGATAGGTTGATGGGTAGATAGGTAGATGAATGAGACTATGTAAAAGGATAGGTAGATGGTGGATAGGTGGACAGATGGGTGAATAGATAAACGGATAGACTGGTAAATGGATGTGTAGTAGGATGAGTAGGCAGGTGGATGATTGGGTGGGTGGAGAGACAGATATTTGCGTGACCACTGTCTCTAGTGGGCTATAGACACAGACAGTCTCTTCAGAATATTCTAGAATGAGGTAGTATCATGAGACACCTTACTGGACCATCTTTGTGTGAGTATGGTACAGGCAGAAGCTTATTTGATGGTCAATGAGGAATCTTCAGACCATTAACAAAACCCAAGAGACCATCCAACAGAGAGACCTTTGTGAGAGCTATTGTTTTAATGGCATCTATTAGAACAGGAAAGGGGGAGATAGTCAATAAAAGACAGGTCCAGGCCAGGCCACTGTAGGTGGGACGCCTAGAGGCAACGCCTGAGTGGACAGAGAGATTTTCTCAGGGGAAGTCACAAGAGGGGACATGGAGGTCAGTAAGCTTTGAGTGCACTGACTCACAAACCTGGCACACTTGTACCTGCCCTACACTTTCCCCCACTTTTTAGCCTTGAACTTGACAGCAAAAACCCTGAGATCACCTGCCTAACTCTAGCAGTAGCCAGAAAATTGGCTGGTTGAACTGACCTGGGCCTCAGTTTCCCCATCTGCAGAATCGTGACAAAAGAGCAGGGGTACAGGGTAGCCTGACAGATGAGAAGTCGTATATAAAATACTCAACACAGTGCCCAGGACACAGCCTGGCTACCATTCCACACCAGCTCCCTTGGTCCTGCCTTTGCTTGCAAGGACTCTGGCCCAGGTGTCTGATGCCTCCCTCCCCCAACTCCAGCGTCTGTCTCATGACTTCTGTTCAGAGAGCTTCTCTGAGTTCCTATTTCCATGATATCATTCTCTCTGTGGAAGTGACACGCCCAGGGGAGAGTGTCCTCTGCTCTGCCTGGAGACCAGACGGAGGCAAGGCGCTGGATACGACCTACAGTAAAAGGCAGAGAAGGCAGTGTTGGGGGTCTTCATTGCTCAAGTCTCCCCTCCAGACCAAATGTGGGTAATAAAGTCATGTTGAACTGCTTGCATTTTTAATTGGTACTTTGGCAAAGGATAGATTCCCTGTGAAGCATTAAAAGGCTTTAAAATTCCTTTATTGAACTGCCTCCGAGTGCCCATGGATAACAACAGGGCAGTAGGTCCAGCCTGCAGCTCCCTGAGCAAGGCCACAGAGTTGGGCAGGGCCCACACAGCTTCTGAGGCCCATGAACTATTGCCAAAATCCTGGAACCTGGCTCTGTCTCCAAGGACGGTTCTTTCTCTCATATCCACTCATTTTGATTCAGGATAAACATAGTAAGCCTCTGTCCCTTTTGAGACAGGATCTTGATGTGCAGCCCAGGCTGGTCTTGAACTTGAGATCTTCCTGCCTCAGCCTCCCAGAGTGCTTGAATTGTGAGGATGCACCACCACACTCACCAGTTCTGACAGTGAGGGAAGCTTGGCTTTCCTGTGGCTCCTGGGGTTTCTGGAAAAGGATCTGAAGGTGTTTAGCTGCATCCAAGCCTTACTCCTGTAGAGGTGAGTCTGAGAGAGAAGCCCTCTTGATGAAGAGTTATATTTCTTTTTTTTTAAAAAAAAAAAAAAAAAACTTTATTTATTTATTTGCCTTGGTGTTTGCCTGGAACTGGAACTACAGACAGTTGTTAGCTGCCATGTGGGTGCTGGGAATCGAACCCGGGTCCTCTGGAAGAGCAGACGGTGCTCTTAACCGCTGAGCCATCTCTCCAGCCCCCGAGTTATATTTCTTATGTTCATCCTGATTCATGAAGGATTTGACCAGAGGACAGAGCAGAAGCCTGGAGACCACTTGCCTGGCTTCAGTGGCACCAGGCTGGCAGAAAGACCTGGACATAACAACAGCAGCACCAGGGGCAGAGGGTGGTTTGCAAGCTTAAAGGTGACACAAGACTTAGTTCTTGGGACCCAGAATAAGCTAACCTGCCTTAGCATGTGGAGGGTGAAGGGCTTGTCTACCGAGGGGCTCAGTATCCCCTGTCCTGTTCCCAGCCCATCACTGAGGATTTCCCAGTGTCCTTCTAGCTTCAGCATGTCCTTGTCACAAGCATGTGAGGCTGGCATCTTCAGTTCCTTCTAAAGGAGAAGTCTGGGCTTCAGGGAAATCGAGAGAATGAGAAAATGACTAGGCAAGATTCAGAAGTGGCCGAAGAGAATCAGATCTCCATGATGGCCCCCAGGACCCAGTGTCCTCTTTTTCTTCCCTGGGTCTCAGCAGATGGTGCCCAGAGACACTTTACTCACAGGAGCTTCCTCAGCTGTCTGCACCCTTGGCCTTTCTGAGGAAGGAGAAATTGGAAACTTACTAATTTGCATGGGAAACACATGAACCACCCGGACTCGGCCCTGCTTAGACGCTGACCACTTGTGCAGCAGGAGCAAGTCCACGGTCACCTGTGGGGCACTCCTTCCCCTGATAAATGCGGAGAGAAGACATGGACATCGCTAAATGCCAACCTAGTGCTACACTCCAGGATTTATCACATCTGACAACCTTGTTGGGAGAATGTCTCTGCCTATTGACATCACAGACCTAGAGAAAAGCCATTTGGTGGAATTTGACCTCATTTTACAAAAGAAGAGGACAATGTCCCCATTGTGAGGAATTTACTATAATAAGAGTTCAGCAGAGTGGAGCATCTCAGTTAAGCACAGCAGCAGGTGTCCAATGATACTGAACATCTGTCTGCCTCCCTCCATCCCCCTTGCCACCAGTCACGTGCAGCTACCATCAGCCCTGCTCAGGAAGCCGTAGGCTCCTCCTAAGCCTCCCTTCACATCCACTTCTGACCTCATCGCAGATGGTGCTCTGAGCTCATCATATCCCACTGGACTTGGCTTCTACCCGAGCAACTGGGAAAACTGTATTTCCCAGCCTCCCTTGCAGCTACTGCCAAATTCTGGCCATTGGAATATGAGCAGAAATAATCTAAGTTGTTTCTGGAACCACAAGAGCAAAATGCAGCTCTCTTGTATTTGTGTGACGCCCCTTTCAGATGGCCTCCACGCATATTGAAAGGGAACATGCCTTAGCTGGTGTCTTGATTAGGGTTTCTATTACTGTGATGAAACACCATCACCATAAATAACTTAGGAATAAAGGGTTTATTTTAGTTAATAATTACCAGGTCATACTCCATCACTGAGGGAAGTCAGGGTAGGCATACAAGGCAGGATCCCAGAGGTGGGAGGAGGTCATGAGCTGGCTTGCTCCTGGCTTGCTCAGCCTGCTTTCTCACAGCACCCAGGGCTACCAAGCCAGAGGTGGCGACACCCACAATAGGTTGGACCCTCCTACGTCAATCATCAATTTAAAAGATGCTCCACAGGCCAATCTGATGAGAACATTTTCTCAGTTGAGGTTTCATTTTCCAAAATGACTCTAATTGGTGTTGAGTTGAAATAAAACCAGGTAGCACTGATGGGAGGAACTTGGAGCTCAGAGCTACCTCACTGAGGACAGCTGCATCTCTGAATTCGTCAATGAGATGTAAACCCTACCACCGAGGTTATCCTGATTCACATTTACTTGTGGTCCAGGCTTTGCTGCAGCGCCTTTGGAAATGTAAGTTAGAAGCTATAAAATTCTTCACCACAGGGGCTGGAGTGATGGCTCAGTCCATGAAGTATTCCCTGAACAATCATGGGATCCAGTGGGTGGGATCCTCAGCACCCACAGAAAAGCTGCATACAGTAGCACCTATCTGCAACCTGGGGATAAGGCAGAGTCCTAAGTCTCACTGTGTTAAGGATGGACACTACCAGGCCTGCTATGAGACAGCCATGTCTCCTCTGTGGTTTAAATTCTTTCTCCTTTTCCTCTCCATGTTCTGGGCCCATGACTTGTGTTCAACAGAATGTCCAAGTTTATTCCTTGGCTTGGTAGCCCATCTGTCTGACATGCTCTCTGCCATTGTCAATCTCGGCTGTCAATTTGATGACCTCCTGAACATTTGGGAGAGGTCTCCTGAGCAGGCCTGTGTGGATTATCTTCCATATAGGCTAACTGAATGGGAAGACTCATCCACTGTGGGTGGCGCCATTCCCTATCTGGGATCCCAGACTGTGTGAGCGGAGAGAGGGTGCTGAACAGCAACAGCGATGTGTATTTATCCCGCTGTTCCTGCTTGTGGATTGGATGTGACCACTGTCTCACAGGCCCACTGTGATGGCTTCCCACACACACATGGACTGTGAGGGAGGGCTTAAACCTTTTCTCCTTCAAGATGCTTTTCTCAGAGAGTTTTATCAGGGCAATGAAGAACATCAGGACACTCCCCTCCTGGGTCTGAACATGGCTCCCTCCTTCTTATCGTACAGTCCAGTGTCAATGTCACTTTCTAGGCAGCCTCTTTTATGGCCTGCCATCTAAAGAATGCTAGCTGTTCCCCATCACACCATCCTCAATTATCTGCACTGCACTTATCACCGCCTGCTATTTTCTTGCTAATTACTTAATTAATGGGCTGTCTCCTTACCCAACTAGAGGAGGGATTCTGTTTGCCTTATCACAATTATATTCTGGTCCTAGAAGAGTTCCTGGCATGTGGACACATTAGGCATGCTATAGACAAGGAGTATTAACTTCTCTCCCTCCATGAAGCTGGGTACCATCTCCACCCTACACTACAACCAGAGGATGCGGAACCCCACCGAATCCCAAACGAGCAGCGACAGAGCTCAGATTTCAGCCGGCTCTGACTGGCTTTGCCACCATCTTTCTGTTTTGTAAGTGTTGAGTCTCTTTTACAGGAATTGAAGAAATTTCTACGTGTATATGTGCCTGTGTGTTTGTATGTGTCAGGGTTGTATGTGCCTGTGTGTGTGTGTCAAGGTTGCATGTGTGTGTGTCAGGGTTAAATGTTCATGAGTGTATGTGTCAGAGTTGTAGGTGTGTGTGTGTGTGTGTGTGTGTGAAAGTTGTATGTGTATGTGTGTGTGTGTGTCAGGGCTGCATGTGCATGTGTGTTCATGGAGCTCAGAGGACAACTTCAAGTGTGTTTTTCAGGAACTCTCTACATCCTTTGAGACATTGGTGAGCCCTGAGCTCACTAATTAGGCTAGACTGACTGATCAACAAACCCCTAGGATCTTCTTGTCTCTGCCTCCCCAGGGCTGGGATTTTGACACGGATCCTGAGAGTCTGACTCAGGTCTGTATGCTTCCCAGGCAAGTACTAAATAGACAGAGCCATCTGTGGTGGTTAATACTGACTGTCAACTTGACAGAATCTGGAATCACTGAAAAGATAAGCTTCTGGGCACATCAGTGAGGAAGCTTCTAGATTGCTTAGCTGAGAAGGGAAGACCCACCCTGAATGTGGGCAGCACCATCAGATGGGCCTGGGGCCCTGGACTGAATAAAAAGGAGGAAGTGAGCTGAGCACCAGCATCCGTCTCTCTCAGCTTCCTGGCTGTGGATGCCATGTGACCAGCTGCCTCAGGCTCCTCCACCATGGCTTCTCCATCAAGGTAGATGGACCACATCCTTGAACTGTGAACCAGAATAGATCCTTTCCTTCAATATGCTGATTTTACAGCAAGATACGGGACTGATATACCATCATCTCCCATCTTCCCAGTTTTGAAGGCATGGTAACTGGGCTTTGGAAACAACAAAAAGAGAGGGAACATTCTGTGTTTAGCAATGTCTCCTACTTCATGCAGCTCCTGCCATTGGGAGGAAGTGATGGGCCTTTTCTCCTGAAGAAATATCCACATTGACACCAAGGGCAGAATCTTAGCACCTGGGAGCCACAGGCGTGGTTCCAAGCCACTTAAGTGTCCAGGATAGATAAATGTATCAGGACTTGGAGGATGAGAAGGAAGAAAAGAGAAAGAAGTCTGGAGAAATAAAAAAAATAAAGGAGTTGAAGAACAGATGGACAGGTAGGGAGAACAAGGAATGAGCGTTGGGTCTGCTTTTCCACCCCACACCTCAGTCTTGCTTTCTCCCTAGGCAGGAGGAGGAGAGCACACTCCTGGAAGAGGCAGGAAACCTCTTTGAATCCTCCAAGACCTCCTCAGCAATGGGAAGTGAGGCTGAGGCCATAAAAGTGCCTGTGGTGGGCAGTGGTGTGGGTGGGTATGGGTGGGATAGAGACTCAGATCAGCACCAACTCACTTTACACATAGCTGCATCCTCAGCCCCAGGACAGGCAGCGGTGAACAGATTGAACAAAAGCCTGAAGGTCCACAAAAAAGGCAGCTGGCTGCTTCGTCAGTATTTTCTCAGCCCTACCCTCTGACCTTCTAAAAAGCCACAACAGCGAGCTTCCCGGTTCTAATGGAAAATCCCAGCACCACTTTCTACAGAGGCCACTATCAATCAGGCCACCAACCTCCACCAGTGCTGAGAAAAGCCAGCCTCTGAGAGCTGTCCGAGCTCCCGAGCTGTGTGAGTGTGGAGGCCCGAGGGGGGCGTCCCTCCAGCAGCCTTACTTGACTCTCCCCAATTGGCCAGGTCCTCCAGGTCCTGGGGTGTGCACAAACTCAGACACCTCTGGGGAACAGAAGGGGGGCTGGTACATCCCAGCCTGGGAGGCTTTTAATGCCATCAAGCTGGCTGGGTTTCTTCTTCAGGCTCTGTGGGCAATTGTGCCCCCCTCATCAGTGGCCCAGGTCTCTGAAACTGTGTTTGGTTCTGGGTTTATTTCTGTCAGCTACTATATCTGTGTGTATAGGAGAGAAGTTTTGGGGGTAGGATGGGTCTGGCTGTTTCCTTTATTGCCCTGGGTTTTGAGTTCCTGGTGGTCAACTGAAGACAGACTGAAGATACATCAGGCTTCAATAGGTGTGTCTACATTGAGAATGTGTCATTCTCTCTCTCTCTCTCTCTCTCTCTCTCTCTCTCTCTCTCTCTCTCTCTCTCTGTGTGTGTGTGTGTGTGTGTGTGTGTGTGTGTGTGTGTGGTGTGTGGCGTGTGTTGAGGGGGAATGCATCAAATCTGCTAGAGCAGGATTGGACATGGTCGGAAGCCAGTCCTATGTACATGCTGGGAACAGAGCGCAGGTCCTACCCAAGAGCAGCAAGTACTCTTAACTGCTGAGCCATCCTAGCTCCTTGACATTTCTTAAATAAAGTGTAATAATATAATCTAGAAACACGGTGGTTAGTTATATTGTCAGCAGAAATGATCCAGCCGTGACTCAAGCACATGGGGACTGTGTAGGTTAAGCTTCGACGTGGCATTTTAGGTGCCCACATTCCATGGCACACATACTGTGGGGTGGGGGGACCCAGGACAGCCAGTGTTGGTCTCCACCTTCAATTTTGCTTTAAGACAGGGTCTCTTTGTTGTTCACTGATGGCCCATGGGCTTCTGGGAATTTCTTGCTTCTGCCTTCCACCTCCCTGTAGGAATGCTGGGATGATGGACCTGGGCTGGCTCTGCGTGGATTCTGGAGGTAGGAGCTCAGCTTTCACACTGATGTGGCAAATAGCTCATGCACTGAGAACTTGTGCCACAGAACGTGTCCTAGGACGTGTCCCCCATGAAGATCGAGGGGCAACTGTGAGAGCTGGGTGAGAGTGTGCATGTAGATGCCAGTCCACTACAGTTTGAGCACCATGCCAACTCATAGCTGTTCCATTCTGGCCTGAGCCTTGACATCTTCACTTATAAATTGGAGACAATGACACCCTATAACCACATGGTGAGTGTGATGATTCAATGACCAGGTATAGGTCAAATTTTAGATCATTCATATAAATCCTCTGCTACAAATAGGAATCCGTAGAAGGCCCTCCCAGAAAGATCTCATGATTCCCTCAATATCCCATAGGGGGCGCTGCTTCCCTACTTCCAGAGAAAGGCCCTTGAGGGGCCTGGGGCCTGCTTTACCAGGAGGCTCTCTAGGGGATCTCACCAGTGGCTCCAGATGTTCACAGTTCACTCTGGAGGGGACTCAGGAAGCTCTCTATCCAGGGATGAGCAATCAATGTTCTCGGTCCAGGTTGCCAGAGGTAAGGGCTCCAAGAATAATTAAGGCAACCTGAGGGGGATGACAGGACCCAGGCTGGCAGGTGCAGACATTGGGGAGAGGAAGGATCTGGTCAAGAGTGACGGGGTGGAGAAGAACCAACACCTCACTGCAGTAGGAAGTCCAGGGCTGAGGCAGGAAGAAGCAGATGGTCAGGAGGGGTCCTGGTGTGCATTGAGATGCTACCAGCCCCAGAGGTAGAAGAGAACCACTCAGGTTTTTGAAAAGCTCAGGACAAAGGCAGGCTGAAGTTCCAACCCCAGCCCCCGACCAGGGTCCTGATTCTCAGAGAGCATGATGAAGAACATATACCCTCCCCCAGTCGGTGCCAAGTCTGGCCTTAGTTTCCCCTTTGGGTCAAGGTTAAGTTACTCACATCTCTCAAAGGGAAAAGGTACCTTCCATCAGGAGGGGGCCTGAACAGAGGGTTAAAGTGTTTGAATCCCACCAGTCTCTAAGGGGCTTTGGGACACATCACTTTGGACCTTTGTGCTCAGTACAGCAGCTGAAGAGATGCTTGTGTCCCCATTCTGCCCTGACAAGGGGCAGTAGGAGTCAGGGTCAGAGAGCCCAGCCCTGTGCCTGGCACGCAGTGAACATTCCTTACACACATATTCACAGAAAGGCTCAAGAGTGGAGAAGATAACATCAGTTTGGGGAGACAGAGGTCTCGGATCAGTCAAGGGGACAGAAAGCCAAAAAATCAAGTGCATCTCTTTTGTAGACTAGATAAAAACCACACACAGAAAATCGATAACCTCTCATTCTTACATCCCAGAGACCCACAGAAAAGCCAACAAAACAAGCTCCATTTATAATACTAATAAATAAGTACCGCAGAGTTCTTTTAATTTGGGGCACTAGATATTTGTTTAGTGAAATTATAAAAACCCAACAGAGGCTCCATATTAGGGAAGCCATCAACATAATCCATCCCATTAGTAAATTAAAGGAGAAAAACCATATGATTACTTCAATAGGTTCATAAGGAACATTTAATTAACTTCCCTTATTAAAAATCTTTAGGAAAATTGAAATAGAAGTAACCTTCCTACGCATGACCAAAAAAAAATATTTATCAGAAATCAGCAGTTAATATATGTAAGTTAAATAATGAAACCCAGGAAAAGTTTTTCTTACAAGAATCCAGGAAGTTTTAGATGATGAAATAAGTCAAGAAATGACAGGAAATTCAGTAAGTATAAAAATACTGCTTACATAACATGTCAGTTACTTTTCTACTGATGTGACATTGTGAAGAAAGAATTTAATTGGGCTCATGGTTTCAGGGGTTGGATTTCATGAGGACAGAGCAAAGTCATGGAGGCATAAACAGCTGAGAGCTTACACCTTAATCCACAAGCAGGAGGCAGAAAACCTGAGAATGGCATTGGTATCCAAGACCTCAAAGCCTGGCCCCAGTGGCAAACCTCCTCCAACAAGGCCACACCTCCTAATCCTTCCCAAACAGTTCCACTAACTGGGGATCAAGTATTTAAATATGTGAGTTTATGGGGCCATTCTTATTCTAACCATCACAAATAATAGGGTTGCTTGTCTGTCTGTCTGTCTGTCTGTCTGTATGTATGTATGTATTTGTAAGTGCTGTAGGGTAAAAGGGCCAGTCAAAGAAACCCATCCTGAAATTCTCCACCCTGGAGAAATTCTGCCCCTAACAAGTCCTGTATAAGCCCCATGCCTGTTCAGTTTGCTGCTGCTTTTTTTTTTCCACCCTGGCAGAAGCAGCCACCCTCCCGGACTCTTCTCTCCCAATAAATCTCTTGAATAAGGCTTGGATGATGACCTTCTTTTGACAGAGAGGGAGCCTGGGTGAAGTGGAGCAAAGCTGTGACACTTTCTCTGGGGAAACTTTCTCCTAGCAAAGCAGAGTTGTTACAACCCGGGGGGACCTGAGCAGAATTGTAACAATTTCACTGGGGAAACCTCCTTCCTGGAGCAGAGGTATCATCACATGGGGAAAACCTTTCCCTGGAGCAGGGATGTAAGCTGCTATGTTTACAGTGACTTGTGGTATTTCTTGGCTCCTGACTGCCAGAACACTTTTCCATCTGAACTGCAATGTTTACAAGTGCTGGTATCCTTGGAAGCCAGAAGCAAGTGTTATAACCCCTGGTGCTGAAATTCTAGGTGACGATGGACCATCTGATGTCAGTCCTGGGAAGTGAGCTCAGGTTGTCTATATAAGCAGCAAACACTAGTAACTACCAGCTCATCTCTCCAGCCCACCATGCAGAAACTATGGCACAGAGAGGTTAAGACACTTGCTGGAGTCACAGAGAGTCTAGCATCTGAGTGCTCAGGCTGGGAGAGGAATACCTCCTGTGTTGGGAAGAGAGGGAGGTCGCTGCTATTTGCAGGTGATGGAATTACACAACAGTTAGGAAAGCTGAAAGGGAGCCTGTTAGAGTTAGTAAATGTCCACACAATGTCTGCCCAAATGACTGGCTGCACATGTCAGCAGTTTCCTTCCCTTCCTGGGACCCCAATATGCACAGTGGACTTCTGTGACTATTTGGTAGGGGATAGGGATGGGCCAGTAGGGGATCCCGGGAGTCTGGGGGGTTGTTTACTGACACAAGTGGACTCATCTGAGGCTCTCTCTTTCCAGATCAATCTACCCCAGTCACAGGGCTCCCTCTGTGTAGCTAGAAGTCCCACCCTACACCCCTCAACCTTCCACCACCTACCTATGCTTCAGTGTAATGTGAGGATCCCCTACCTGGGCCTCTTGGTTTATTCTGCAATACTAAGCAGTTCCAGGAGATGGCGCTGTCCTGACTCAGATGATGAAAGATAGCGTGGTTGTTCCCGAACATGGACTTGGGGTTAGGGAGGATGAGTACAGAAGCAAGGGTGCAGTTAGGGGGTAGCCCACTCGAGAGGTAACCAAGGCTTTCATGAGAGAGGGATTCATGGCAGATATTTCCAGTTGCTCAGATGGAGGAAGTGTGGGTGGGATAGTGACAAGGGATTCCAGAGGACAGGTACTACCCTAGGCTTCTAGCTTAGGAGATCTGTGGGTGATGATGTCATTTGCTATGCTGAGGAAAAAGGGGCGGAGTGGGCTGAGGGGGGTCAGAGACACAGAGCTTCACGGTAGCCATGCCAAATGGGAGATACTTGTCAAATCTCTCTGTGCAAGGACAGCAACTTTATAAAATTGGAAGGTGGCACCCTTCCTGCTCTTAACCACCTTGGATCACCCCTCATGGACTTTATCCAAGCCCCACAGCATGGCTGCTGGATGTAGCATATTCTACTCAGTTCCCCATCACTCACAGTCTTTTCCTCCCCTCCCTTCCCAGCCTCTCACTGAGCACCCAGTGGAGTTGAGATAGGCCCCTCAGGACCTTTGCACCTCTCTTTTTTCAGTGTACCACACCTGTCCCAGATCTATGTCAGGGCATTCCAACTCCATTATCTGTCCCAGCAAGGTGCATGCTAGGAAAATACCACAGTGTAAAAACCCAAGCTCTCTACTGACGCTTCTCGTCCACCAAGAGGGTTGAGGGTGAAGTGAGGAGCTGGGGCCACCCTGGCATGCTGGCATCTCCCCCCCATCTCTCTACGCTGTACCTTGAGTGATCTGATAGTCGAGAAGTAAGCAGGGTTAAAGGGTACTATGTGAACCACTTAAGGAAATAAACAGCTTTCCAACATCCGCAATTATTTTGGAAGCACCTGCTCTCATATAATTAATGTGCCAATTAAAATGATTATTATAGCTGTTAAAGTATATCCCCCAAGAACTACTGCTTCACAATACTTGTTTACACTCATTGGAGTCATTCCACCACCTTGCAAAAGAATAATAACAATTCAGCATCAGCTGCTGAATTGTCTTCTGGGGGCCTTTCTGTTGACCCAGGCTCTCGCCTCCATCCCGGGGCTGACTGAGGTCTCTCTCTGTGTGCTGTGTCTCCATGAGGAGTCCACTGTGGATAGTCATGCCCAGTATTTTCTAAAGGAGTATCCAGCTTGGAGGAATCTGTGAGGACAAGTGTGTGTGTGTGTGTGTGTGTGTGTGTGTGTGTGTGTGTGTGTGTGTGTGTGGTGTGTGCATGGCATTGCTTACTGCCTCTCCGGCCTGTGTGCCTTAGGCTAGGTGAACCATGCATTCCATGTCTTCCTACAGGATTGAAGCCGTGTCTCCCCCACACCCTTGCTTGAGGTTGACAGCTTCTTCATGGGTTTGTGCCTCTGCAGACAGGTGGCTCTAGCCAGGAGATAATGACAACAGCTTGAAGCCTCAGGTCAGGTCTGTTTTCTGCCCATGTTCTCTTCCTGGCTGTAGGGTGGGTGTGGATGGCCCAGAAGCCTTGGAGACCTACCTGCCTGTGTACCACAATGAGCAGACAGGCCAGTGTTCAGATCTCCCTGGACCTTGCTAGATAAGAGACTGGGGACCAGTTAGTTTGCTTCTCCAAGTTTTATTGTTCCCAGCTCCTGAATATTCACAGGTGGCTAGTGAACCACTGAGCAGCACTAAAGGTGGCGACTTTCATGGTGGCTATAAGGGAGGCAGGATTTGAGCCCTGTTTTGTTAACCTGTAGGCTCCTCCTCCAGACAGTTCAGCATTTCCTAGAGGACCTTGGGAATCCTCAGTTCCCTTAACATGGATCTGGTGTCTGGGGCTCCATTCTTAGATTCTGATCAGCCATTTTTTATTCTGACAGCTTGGGAAAGGTGCTTTACCCTCCCTGGCCTAAGTTCCCTCAGCCATGGTCCTTGTTCTTTCTTTGGGAGCTACAGGAGGAGGCCTCTGGACACCCCGAGCTTTGCATCCATGAAGAAAGAGCTCATGGAAGAAAAGATGGAGAGGCAGGCTGGGGTTGTGTATCATGGAGCTCTGTTCCAAGACTGTGCATGGCACTGGATTGGCCTAAAGCGAGTGCCACATCCAGCAATAAGCTTTGTTAGGGCCACTATGCATGAATCCTCTTCTGTGACAAACTCCTCCTTGTCTCCTTTCCTCTCAGCTGTCAGGCATGGCTGGCCTCAGCCCTGGATGTCCACTCAGGAGGCATCTTCTCTAGATAGCTCAAGCCAAATGATCCTGGTTCCTAGAGCTTACAGAAATCCCTCTCCTGGGGTGGGCAGGTCAGGAGTCACCCAGACACATGCTTTCTACAGAGCACTACTCAATAATCATCAGCTAAGCTGGGTGGCCTACCATCTCCACCACCATGACACTACTGGGCAATGGAGCCTGGAAGAGTCCAGATGCCCAGATCAGAACTACAGAGAGTTACTCACCCAGCTGGTGGGTGGCCATTCTGACAGGTGCACATACCTTCAGGCAGGAAACCCACCCATCCCGAGACACCCCATCTGTGGTTGGAAAGCTCAAATTGTAAAACAGTTCTTTTGTTTGATCAACTGAAAATTAGCTTTTACATTTCCCCACAACCTCCCTCCCTCCCTCCCTCCTTCCCTCTCTCTCTGGAGAGATGAAGATGGGAGAATCCCTAGAGCTCATTGGTAGCCAGTCTAGCTGTACCACTGATACCCCACCCCACCCCACCCCACCCCCGACCTCTCCCAGCTCAGTGGGAAACCCTGCCTCAAAAAAAAGGTAGAGAGAAACTGAAGAAGACATGATACTGTCTCTTCTCTCCCTCCCCAAGCCATGTGCGCAGGACCACACTAGACCTCAGGTCAGAAGATGTAACAGGATGCAGCCCCAGCCAGCCAGCCAGAAGGCTGTGTTTTGAATGAGTTATTTCACTGATCCAGTTCCCTGAGTCCAAGCACAAGAGGTGGAAGAGACTGGTAGGTTCCAAACACAGGCGATGGCTCGGCTCACTCAGGGGAGGTCTTCACCTCCTCATGTGTACAAGAGAAAAACGCCAGCATCCTGGGCTGATCAGTCTGCTGTGTGGCCTTGGGCCAACCACCTCCTTTCTCTGAGCTCACAGTTAAAAGACACTCGTCCTCTTGGCAGCAGCCAGGGGCCTCTGACTTCTGTGTTGAGTCATACGGCAGGGCTCTTGAACTCCTACAAGGTCAAGGAAGAATGAGGAAGAGGATAGAAGGAGGAGTGAAGGATGGGAAGCTGGTCCCTGGGGTGACCCTGAAGCTGAGCCCTTGGGAATGTCAGCATTTGCCAGATGGAGAGAGAGAAGGGCATCGTGGCAGCAGATGCAACACAGAGGGTGGCAAGGAAATTGGCACAGCTGAGGATGAACCATATGATCATCCAGCGATGTGCCCACCGGGAACCTCAAAACCAGTGAGGTTGGGTCCAGAAAGGCCTGGCAACTGGATCAGGTGACCTTGAACTTGACTCTGAAGGTGATGGAGAGCTTTTGTAGGAAGTGCAGGGCAGAGAGAACATCAGTGGTACTGTAAGATGTGTGTTCTAGATGAGCACATGGCAGTGGCTATTGGCAAGGGTATGCACACGGCCATAGGGGCTTTGCAGCCAATGAGAAAGCGTGAGGCCAGAAGGAGCAGGGATGGAGAAGGGAAGGAGCTGGATGGAGCCAGATTCCCAAACACCTCAGGTCTACTGTGGTGTTTTATTCTCTCGTGTGCTGGAGTGGAAGTTCGCCTTTAATCCTTCTCTGACAAGTTAAGTCAGCCCCTTGTCATTTAAACCCAGCAGGGCGTGAGTCAGGCAAAGACACTGAATATCACACTTATACAGCTTATTATAGCTCTGTATTGCATCAGTTCAGAGGCCGGGCAGCAGGATGGGCCAGTACTCCCACCTCCAAAGGACAGCCACTCATACCTCACCTTGAGGGGTGCCCTGGCTGGGCAGCCTTGCCTCTTCCCTCAGCCTGGGGTCCTCTGAGAGAAGTCCTTAGACAGAAGCTGCCTGCAAAGGGTGTAGGGTGTGCAATATAGTCTCTACTCTTCACCTGGGATTCACCTTCAGATTAACAGGAAGGAGCCTCAGGCAGAGAGAGGGGAGGTGGTTGGCCCAAGGCCACACAGCAAGATACTCTGTGCCAGGTCCTGGCTCTCTTTTCGTGTGTGTGTGTGTGTGTGTGTGTGTGTGTGTGTGTGTGTGTGTGTGTGTATAGTGGGTAAATGAGGACACATACCAGATAAGCTCTGCCATCACCCTGCTGGCTTTAGATTCTTCAAGCTGCAGTCATCTCCTACCATCCAATAAGAAAGACTGTTGCTTGTGGAGTCCACGTGTGGGCCAATAGAACACCCCATATTTGGAAGTCCATGGCAGCTGTTGGCTCTCCCTCTTGACGGCTTGAAAGCCAAGAGCTCTTATCAGGCCCATATAGGGCAGAGGAAAGATCTCATTGCCAGTATCAGGAACTTGATCTTAATCCCCAAGAGCAGAAGGATTTTTTCCTGGTCAAAAATTCCTCTCCTGGTGCCAGAAAGGGCAGTGATGAACCGCCAACATCAAGCTGTCCTTCCTTCCTTCCTTCCTTCCTTCCTTCCTTCCTTTCTTTCTTTCTTTCTTTCTTTCTTTCTTTCTTTCTTTCTTTCTTATCTCCCTCCCCCCGCCAGAAACAGCCATGTGCAAACCCAGGCTGATGGAGCAGGGCTCTGGATGGATCCCACTCCCTGGCAGTGGCTCCCACTGCTCCCCATCTTGATCCCTGGAAGGCTCATTAGGAGAGACTATTACAGCCTTACAGATCCCGCCTGCCCCACGTACATCTTGATTTTAGACTTCACTGACCCATCCAGCACATCTCATGTTTGCTAACCACCTACCCAGACATAGGACACTGGGGTTCCTGTGCTTTGTGTGAGTGTGGATTGGTGGGTAACAAGGAGCCTTTGAGGACCTTCAGTCTCTTGGTCCCACAGAATTGCACAACAGGGGCTAGAGGATTGCTTACACACACACACACACACACACACACACACACACACACACACACACACGGCACTAGGGTTCAGCTGGCACACACTAATGAATGCCATTGTCTTGAGAGGCTAACAATCACAGGATTGGGTTTCCGAGGGAAATAAGCATTCTGCAGTTTTTCCTCTTGGATGTAGACATGGTCTTGTTCCTGTTGCCATATGAGGCAACAAGAAGGACCCCTCTAGATCTGGTCCCATAGCCTGGGGCTTCAAAATCATGAGCCAAATAAACAATTGTTTATTAGAATCCCAGAGCTTGGTTTCTCAATAACAAGGCTTCATCAGAATATGTTCTAAAGCCATAAGCATGGGAAAGCTGAACAGGGCAGCAAAAAAGAGAAGAAATCTTATGATTGCATCACCTCTCAACATTGCTACATTAGGGGTTAGGTATCAGCTACATGAACCTTGGGGACCTCAGCACCCCCAGGCTTGCCTTGGCCCAGAACTCCCCAGCTTCTGTGGTGACTCCATCACCATGTCTTGGAGGTACTTCAATTTAACGTGGGTAGCACAATCCTAGGTATTTGTTCCCCCAACCTTCTCTCTGTCTACCCTGTCTCACCAAACAGCAACCATGACCCTCACCCAGCTTCCCAAACTCCACAGCCATGAGCCATGCTAAAGCCCTGGCCCATTATCAGTTGCACAAGTCAGCAAGATCCCACCCTACAGCAAATCATAAGCAGAAGTTCAAGGTGAAGCAACTTTGATGGTCACAACCTCAAGGCAACATCCTACTGGGTCCCCTTTTCCCCATAGACATAATGTCAAGCATAAATTTTTGTCTGTCACCATGGTGGTTCTCACCCAGCCCTGGTCACCTCTGACTTTAGTGACCTCTAAGGTGACCTCTCTTGTTTCCCTTACTGCTCCATTCCATATTCCATTAGCAGAGATTGATAAAGCAAGCCAGCTGCTGGTTATTCTTGCTTAACTTTTTTCAACGCTGGGCTGGTGAGATGGCTAAGTGGGTAAGGCTCTTGCTGTCAAACCAAATGACCCGAGTTCAATTCCCAGGGCTCATATGATGGAAGGAGAGGGTCAACTCCCACACATTGTCCTCTGACCTCCACACAAGTATCATGGTATGAATGTACCTACACACATACACACACCACTCACCCACAAATACAAATATAAAAAAATAAAGCCTTTAATGATTCTTTGTAGTCAGAAAAACCCACTGGAGCACAGGCTGGCCATGAATCATCCCTGCCTTCCTATCCAAGCTTCTTTCCTGTTCTCTGACAACCCAGTACAGGCCCTCCACATGCGTGTCTCACTTCACTGGAATATTCTGCCCTCTTCCCTGGACATAGAAGTTTCTTGGAGATCTCAGTTTCCTGCAAGGTCTGTTCTTGCTCACGAATTCCTGTCTATCTCACAGCCAATTTTAATCACATGCACCAAAATTCTTGATGTCTAGAATCCTACTTGCTGGCGTAACTTTTAAACTCACCTCTCAGAGAGCCTGCATAAGTGAAGGACTATGGTTCCACATCATGGTATATCCTCAGTACCTAAAACTATCCTGACTCCGGTGCCATAACACACAGCAAGTGAATGTTGGTTACACAATAGGATTAGACCTTTTTTCCAAAACCACCAGAGTCATTCCCCTGGTCAAGGGCTCCACAGCAGCTAGGGAACTGATTAAAAAAATAGCTGCCCTGGACGCCAGCATGGAGCTTCCAGGAATGAGAACCTCTGAGCTCACAGCAGCACCACACAGGGACAAAAGGTAGTGACGCTGTGACCGTGTGTGATGAGCCCAGTGGTGATCCTCCTCCCTAAATACCATCCACCTTTATTCTAAAATTACCTTATCTGGACTTCTTAGGTCACTAGGAAACATGGTGGGACAATGGGTACCCTTTAAAGAGTAGATATCACAGTAAGTCTAGTACCAAGTATACCTACCTATGCCCAGGAGAGGTTTCTAATAAAACATGCACAGCCAAGGTCAAGCTCCCAAACTTACTGTAGACAATCAGTTATCAGTCCTTTTTCTGTCTCTGTTACCTTACTGGCCGCCAAGCTCAGTGTTTTTATCTCCCAGGGAAGTGGAGAATAATGCATTGCCAGATGACACCACTGGTACCTCAAAACAAACACCCCCCCCCAGCTGCTAGCATCCATGGGTGATAAAGTGGATGAGAGGGTGCAGAAAGGGGAGGGGAGATGGAGAGACGGCTCAGAGGTTAAGAGCTGCTGCTGCTCTTGCAGGGGATGGGTTTAATTTCTAGACATATCAGGGAGCTCACAAGTGCCTGTATCTCCAGTTCTGAGGCACGTGATACCCTCTGGCTTCCTTGGCCACCCACAGATATGTAGTATTTATAAACTCACACAGATGAGCATACATACACTTAGTAAATAAATAAATAACTCCTTAAAAAAAAAACCCACAAAAGCTGCAGAAAGCCAAGCATTACAGCCACATGTCCATCTCCTTCCCCCTCCATCTCCTTCTCTGGCTTTCTTTCCATGGCCTTGTAACCTGTGCTCAGAGCAGATCTTGGGAATAAATAGTGCAGGGAGAAGACAAAACAAAGATGTGATGATAAAAACCACCATGAAAGGTTAAATTCCCATGATTCCCTGTGGTTGCTTAATGGATTTCTATGATATAAACAGACCTTTGGCTTTGCCTGCTGGGCAGGCGACCCCCAACTAAATGAGTTTAGACAGGATTTCCTAATAAGAAATGTGCCTGGTGCCCACATTCCACCAACAGTCTGCAGAGACCTGTACTTCTCCAGACAGACAGGTACTAGTCTCTGCGGACACATCTGCAGTGCACTCAAGGCAGAGGCTACATGAGTGGTCTGTGAATGTGTGTGTGCCTGTGTGTGTGAGAGAGAGAGACAGAGACAGAGAGACAGAAACAAAAACAGAGTGTGCATACATGCATGTGCACATTCAAGTGAATAAATGTGGGTGCATGCATGTGGGATACAGGACTCTAGTACCAGTCCTGGCCTTTCATCTTGTTTGAGACGAGGTCTTGTGTGGCTTTCTTCTGTTTCTTCTGGAATAGCTGGCCCTCAAGCATTTTGGAATTCCTTTGTTTCTGTCTACCATCTCCCCCTAGGAGCTCTAGAGTTACAGACACTCATGCTGGTTTGTCCGAAGAGTAGTGGTGTTGACAATTAATTGATCACAGACACTCATGCTACCACTCCTGGCTTGACTGGGTTCTAGGTATTTGAATTTAAGTTTTCACTATTGCATTTCAGACTCCTTTGCTCACAGATCTACTTCCCCAAAGCCCAGCCCCTGTTAACTTAATTATTACCAAGGTGACTTTGCAGTAGATGCCCAGAATCATGGGAACGGAGTTGCTCAGGGGAGGGTGAGTCTAGAAGTTTCTGGAGGAATCAGGAATGCAATAGGACCCAAGGCCCAAGATTTTGAATGCCTTGGTTTCCTCACTTGAAAAGCAGAATCCACAGTATTATTTGTATCGTAAAGTGTAAAGCCCTTAACCCTGTACTCAATTCCCAGGAATGGCACAATAATGCCATCCATTCAGATTAGCATTCATACTATTTTTAAACACTACCCTAGTGGACAGGAAAGACAAAATAAAGTTTACTGTCTAACATTTGTTTAGAACAAGTTCTTTCTTGGGTTCTAAGGTAAGTGAGATGTTACAAGGCCAGCTTCTACTGGCCATGTATGGAATTGCACCTCTACCATATATAGAAAGATTATGTTTGATTTCATTTTAAATAATTGTCCCGCCTACTGGTTTAATAAGAATGCTAATTGGCAGAAGGCAGACAGGAAGTGTGGGCGGGGCTAACAGACTGAGAAAACTCTAGGAACAGGAAGAGCAGAGAAGAGATGCCAGAAAGATACCAGATGAGATGCCAGCAGATACACACACACAAAAAAAGTAAAACACTGCTCCAAAAAAGAAAGAAAAAAATACCAAGCCACATGGCTAAAAAAATTAATAAAAATAATTAAAATAAGATAAAAGAACTAGCTAACAATATGTAAAAGCCATAAGTCAATCAACCTAAAATTAATACAAGCTTCTATGTGTTACTTTAAGACTACTAGTAGAGATCTTAAGGCTAGTCCAAACAAAAAACTTTTTATTACAAATGGCACCCAATGTGGAACATGAACTCACTACTATGAGATTAAGAGTTTATTGATGAGAAAATAGAATTATGTGCCAAGGCTTATAAATGATACTGGGGGATTCCAGTCTAGGCGATGAATCTATACAATAGTGGAAAAATCTCAGGGAGATGAGAAGGATACAAGATGTCCTTAGGTCACACATGACAGACACCACAATACCCGAGAACCCCAGGCCTGACCTTTCCCTTGACCTCTCTATGTTTTCAAATGTATTTTAAAAGGGATAACTGTTTCTTTCTTTCTACCTTCCCTCATCTCTCTCTCTCTCTCTCACACACACACACACACACACACACACACACATGCATGCATGCACGCACGCACGCATGCACGCACACTGTAATGTTGATAGGTCATAAGATCAATACAGTTCACTTTGCTGGAACTCACTGTGCCGTGAGTTTGCCAGGAACTGACACTATATTTTGGACACTCTAGTGGGAAAGAGACCTGAATGTCAGAGGCATTCTGGGTTCCAACAGACCCTCACAGAGATGGGGATGTTCTATTTCTGTTCTGCTGCAATCCCATGCCACCAGCTCAGTGTGGCAAGTGCTGGAAATGGCTGTTTAATTTACATCAGAACAGCCATGTGTGACCAGTGACAGCCATATGGATGATGTGGCCCAGCATGGGGGAGAGAGTGGAGGATGCTCTGATCGCTAGTGCTCTCTGAAGACTATCTGGTAGTTTTGGTATCTTTACTGAACAGGCCTGAGCTCTTTCACTATTAGGCAGACCTCAGGCAAGGTATCCAAGTTCAGGCTATTTCTCCATCATTTTCTTCACTCTGGGCATCCAGCCAGAGATCAAAGAGTATTATTGGTGCACCATTTTCCCTAAAGAACCAATATATTCTCTATGCATTGAAAAGTTCCTTCCCTCATTGTGTGTGTGTGTGTGTGGGGTGCTAGACATTGAACCCAGATCCTTGCACAGTGCTCTACCACTGAGTTACACACTCGGTTTCTGTACCTTGGGAAAACTCTAATGATCTACTACGTTTCTCTGGAGTAGAGCAGAGCTGCAAGACTTAATATACGCATTGGGCTGTTTTGTGCTCATTGGACTGAGTGAGAGGGGCAGCGGCGGCTGGTCACAATACTCTGCTTTTCCCTTCTGAAGGAATTGGAGGCCTGGGTCTGGCTGGGCCTGTGGGGTCTATTCATCTCTTTCTAAGCCAGGCTCTGTAAACTCATTCACGAGATGAGGGAAGCATGGGAGGGAAGTAACAGGGGCTTGGAAACAAAAGGCACTGGGCGCTTTGCTGTTTGTAGCCAGGCCTCTGGGGGGGGGGACAAGATGGAGGCAGAGAGCTGCTCTCCTAGGGGGATGCTCGTTGGAGAAGGAGGCCAGGACTTTCCATGCTGCCTCTCCCTCCCTGTGGAAACCCTGCCCAGTCCCAGGTCCTGGAGTCCCTACTTGAGTAGGTCAGCGCTTATCTCTCTCTCTTCAGCTGGCTCTGTGGGAAAAGAGGGAAGCCAGAATGGCACCAGCCCATGGGGGAAAAGCCGGAAGCACAGAGCCTCTTTCCTGGAATTTCCTTCTACCCCAGCCTCTATCCTCCCCATCACAGGCAGAGCATGTGGGATCCTCTGGTCCCCAGGAGAGCAACCAGACAAGCTAGCGGAGCCACCACCCTGTCCAGCTCCAGAATTAAAAGGGCCAGGCATTTGGCTGCAGTGGGCAATTTGCATCTGATTTGCATACATCTGCATACCCTCACGCCAGAGGCCTTCAGTCAAAGGATGTGAAATGAAATAAAATAAATTAGTACAGCCTACCATAGCCCCACACAGAGGGCCTGACACCCATCAGAGGCATAACCAATTCTTTAAGCAGTCAATGGAGGGGGTAGATGGGGCTGGGAAGAAGGAAAGTGTCCATTCAGGCTGGAGGCTGGTGATGGACTGTGCCTCCAGCTTAGGGAGCCATAGGGACAGCTCCATGTATGGGCCCAGCCTGGCCTGGTATTTTCCCTCCCCTGGAAACTGTCCAGAGGACTGTCATCTCCTCTGACATGTTGACTTGTGGGGAAGGGGGTGTGTAGAAGGCTCTAGGGCCTCTGCCGTCTTCCCAGACTCAACTCTACTTCACCCCCCCCCCAGGACCCGTTCCTTCCAGTCCACGACCCTTTCTTCTCTCATCCTTCCGATTCCATCCCAGGGTGAGGGAGGGTGAGATGTGATCCCAGTGTTAGCCAGTAGCTGGGGTTAATCTCCCTTGGTTCCTCCATGTTTATAGCCTGTGACAGCCATCCAGCCCCCGTAGCCTGGGACTCCACAGACGATGATACAATTCATGGCTAGGCTCCTGCCAGCCTTGACTTTGGGCTGGTTGGTGTCCCTGTCCTAGAACTGGGGACCATGGGATCAAGCATGCAGCTCATATTTGTAGCGTATGAGTGGATGGTGCCAGATGCCAAGATGGAAGACAGACTTGGGTTCAAAGGAGCGCAGGCAGAGCCAACAAAACAGCACTCATTAGCAAATAGTAAACCGAAGACCAGAAATTCAAGCTGGATGCCAAGGAATGTACTGGGCAAGTGAGTGATGAAGGAGGTGGTGGAAAGCAGCCTGGTGGAACATTCGGGTACTTTGGATTTCTTTTGTCTCTCACCTCTCACCTCAAGTTTCTAGGCTCTGTGAGTGAATGCCAGGCAGGGTAGCCAAGGATGCCTCTGAAATCTGGTCCTGTCTCCATCTGAAAGTGCTGGGATTACAGGTGTGCATTGCACCAGATTTTATACAGCATTGGAGCTCAAAACCAGGGCACTATATGTGCTAGGCAAGACACTGAACCCTATCCCCACTCCTAGAGAATGGTTTCTACCAGGTATCTTAACTACGAGGCAGTAATCCACTCTACCCACATCTTATTTCCACATGCCCCTTGAGCAAAGCATGATTTTGACTTTTCTTAACTGTTAGGAAAAAAGGAAGAAGGGATTTTTTTTTTTGTGACACAGGAAAATTATACAAAATTCCACGTGCTGGTTTCCATGCACAGCATGTTTGGGACGTGGCATACTCTCTCATTCTCACATTGTCCCCCAACAGTATGGAGGAGCTATGACTCATGCTCTATGGCTGGCAGAAAGGAACGCATTTACAGTCTTGGCCTTCACAGGGAAATGATGTGTGCCCCTGGCTTAGATCCCAACAGAGGAATCCTCTGTGGCATTCCTGGGCATGTTCTTACAGATCAACCTCTAAGTCTACTGACCCTTCTTGGGAGCCCAGCCCCTCCTCCTTAAAGGGATACCATGCTGGGATACCAGGCTGGGATATCCTCATTCAGACCCACAGAGACTCATTTCCTTCATGGCTGGAATGATCTCTTGTCCCCAAGACCCAAAGCTGTTCTTCCCTCTGTCATTGTTGGCACTTGGGCACCTGAGTGACACCTGTGCATTCTGAGTCACTTTCCTCCTCAGGCCTAGATAGCTGGTGCCAGGCACCAGGCTGCATCTCATGCAGTAAGTTGAAGTGGCAGAAAATCTCTGAAATGCATTGTGGGTTTTTTGGTTGTTTAAGACAGACTCTCCCTATGTCGCTCAGATTTGCTCTAAACCCAGCAAACCTGGTGCCCGAGTCTTCTGAATGATGAGCTGTGTATCGCCACACTCGGCTGAAAGGTAGTTCTAAAGACACCTTCCTGTCATCTCTCCCACACCCAAAACATGGCCAAAGCATTCTGCTTAGGACCACATCAATATTGTTTGCAGCTGCACAGTCTCCAGAGCTTGTGGTCTTCTCAGTAACTTCTACTGGGGTACCGGTGGATTCCTGGAGCTATCAGAAGCACAGAGGAGACCAAAGAAAGAAAGAGAGCCAAAGGAGGCTTAGGGATGGCCAGAACTGAGGATGCTGCAACCTTGCCTGTGCGCTTTGTCACAGAGACAGCCATTTGGAGTGGCCACTTACCCGGTACCACACGATCTCACGCATGCGGCCGTCTGTCTTGAAGTTACACTTCAGGGTCACTGCATCCCCAGCCACCACAGGAGGAAGGGGCTCAATATTGACTGTCAGGTAGCCTGTGGAGGGAAGGAGAGAGGGGATGAGACAGGTAAGCACAATGGGTAGCTTAGCAACCCAGGACCCCCACCTACACTGAGCTACACTGCCAAGCTCCAAATGGTGCAATAGGAAGACCACGCTCTCCCGGCAACCCTTACAACTCCCTTTTGGTGACCAAACACTATCCAGCCTGAACTAGTTTTAGATGCTTGTGGTAAAGGCAACCTATGCTAGAGTAAACTTGGAAAGGAATACCCTACGTACCATCTTATGCCTTTGCATGATTGACCATGCATATGATTAAAATCATGATATGCACTATAGGATGTGCATGTGAATGAAGGCTTCCATAGTCCAAGCCTGTAAATTGAAACAGAAAACTACCCTCACCCCACCCCACCACTCAGCTCCCTCCTTTTCCTGAATCCTCAAATGGAGATGGGAGGGGTCTCCTTCCTCTGGGGTGACTGACTCAGAGCTCTGCCCTCTTGGCCTGCACTTTCATGGCACCTCTGAATAAAATCCCTTCTCATTTTTCTATTTATATGCAATTCTTCAGTTCTTTGAGTAAGTCACTGAGAACCTAACGATGACCATTCTGGACAGTGGCCACTATCTGAAACAGGTAAGCAAAGGCAGACGCTAACAGGAGGGCTGGGCATCCCATGTGGAGGCTATTGTTCATGCTTTAGCCTACAGGAAGGGTGACAGGGTTGACCTTATGTTCCTTCCCCTCACTGGTATGTCCTTTCTGTCTCCTCCTTGGCTCCCATAGACCCCCCTTCCAAAGAATTTTACCACAGGTTGGCCTTTTATATATAAGACCACAGAGTTTAAAAGTGCTCACTGTACAAGCTTGGCAAAACAAGTTCAAGCCTTGGAAACAACAATCAAGAAAGAACAGACTCCTGAACACTGTTCTCTGACCTCCAAACACACCATAGGATGCACGTACACACACACACACCACACACACACATATACATACCACACACACACCACACACACACACAGATACACCACACACACACACCACACACCACACACACACACCACACACACACACACACACCACACACACACCACACACACACACCACACACACATACACATACCACACATATACCACACACACACACCACACACACACATACACCACACACATCACACACACACACACACACACACACACACACAGGTTGGCACAAAAACTACAACACTCACTTCAAATGGGATAAGAGAAAGTTTATTTAAAGCCAAATATGGGTGACCATGGCCTGTGAACACAGATTTAGGTTACCCTAAATTCTATGTTTCAACCCAGAAGCAGTTTCATGAAGTTTTTATAGTAACAGAATAAAAACAGTCATGCATCAAGGCTCCTTTCAAACACACTGGTGGAGACATCAGAGGGGGCTCACAGAGAGGGAGAGCTCTGTGGTGGGCTCAGTTAATGCACATCCCAAAGGTTTCCCTTGATCTTTGGGCAGACCCAGAAGCGGGAAAGGGAAGGGAATAAGGAGTAGGTGGGGGGCTAGATACCACCCAGGGAAACTGTAATTAGGCCGTGGACCTGCACCATCCCAACCTCTCCACCTTGTGGAAGGTTTAATTTCTTTCTGAAATCCTTTGTCTAGACATATAAGAAATAAAAATTTAAGACCTTCTGAGACCAAAGGAAGAGGCTGGGACCCAACACTGCCCCCCCTCCAGTAGTGACAACACTGTACCCCCCCAGTAGTGACACTATTGGTTGATGATTGGCTGCGGCTCTAGTTACTGTAACAAATCACCTGGCAGAAGCAGCCTGAGGGAGGGAAGATTCGTTTTGGCTCCTGGACTGAAGGGGTGTAGTCCCCGGTGGTAGGGAAGGGGATGCTAGAGTCCACTGAGGTGACAGTTCACAGCTATGGTTTTGTTCCATGGCCTTGTCCAGGAAGCACAGAGCTCCAACTAGAAGTGGGATGGGGCTGTAACCTTGCAGGGCTCCCCTCCCAGTCACCCACTTCCTCCAGTCAAGCCCTATATCCTGAAGGTTCTACAAACACCCCCAAATAGCACCACCCACTGAGGACCAAGTGTCAAACATAAGCCTATATAAGATAATACAACAATAGTCTTCTAGGGCCTGCAGAAGAAGAGATATATCGCACTGTCTCCAAACCACTTTGCCTGGAAGGTTTTTTCCCTGATCCCACACAGGGTCCCTGAGGCCCACTGGGATCTGGTTCACACCCCCCATTCCAGCTTCAGATCTACTTACTCCGAGGAAAAGGTCCCGAGATGCCACCACTAGCTTATTCAACGGCCAGCAATTGCACCCCTGCCTAGACACTTAAGAGAGGGCAGGTCCCATGCCTGGTCATGGGGAAGCCTACACAAGCTGACCAGTTGGGGAGGGGGTTGGGATAACTATAGTACTTCAGTACCATGCCTTTCAGATGCAGCTGCCTCCATACCACCCTGCAGTTCTCCATGAGACCTCCAGCCCATTCCTCTGCCTCCCCACCTCCACCTCAGGCGAACACGTGCCCATTTCAGCTTGGTAGGGACTTCATTCTGGGGCTGACCACTCAGGCTCATTTGATGGGCTTCCCACTGCTGATGTCTGGCTATTGACTGACTAGATCAATCCAGTCCAATCGCCTTAATGAGAAAAGCAGCCAGGATGGGCTGGGATTTCAATTGTGCAGGCAACCTCAGCAGATCGAGCCCCAGGGGCCTGACCCCTGCATGTAGCTTAATGGGTCCAACACTCTTAGAGGCAAAAACAAGATCCGACCTCAGAGATCAATGGGGAAGTGGGAATCAAACTGGACTTGCCTGGCTACAGCTCCAGAGTAGGAACCGAAGGCAGTGGTTCACTCCGGAGCCCTCTCTAATGTAAGATGAAGTCAGGTTCATGAAGAATCACTGAGGCCTGGCCTCTAAGAACAGAACCATCATACCACTGCAAGGTCAGTCTTAAGGTGTGGTGGAAATGCTCTCTGTATGATGTAAATAAAGTAACTGGTTTGGCCTATGTAGAGCACCATAGAAGTGGGTGGAGAATCAGAGGACAGACAGGTAGAGGGAGGGTGGAGTTAGGCAATCTCCATCCGACCCCCGAAGAATCATGTAAGAGATACAGATGAGCCGTGGGCTGGGACACATGGCAGACAGATTAATGGAAATGGGTTGAATTAAGATGAAAGAGCTAGCTAGTAATGTGCTTAAGACTTGGGCCAAACAGTATAAAGTATGTAAGTGTCTGATTCATTTCTTTGGGAGACAAAAGCCGCCACAGGCCAGGTTCCAAACCTCCGTGCCCAAAAGGGCCCGGGAAAACTTACTACAAGATTAAGGTTGCCTTACAATACAGCTGTTTCCATGTGCCCTGAACAAAACCTGGGCCAGAATCTGAGAAACAGGGTACCATGATGGGCCTATGTCCTCTGAAACATACAGAAGAGAAGAGACATCCCCATGTGCTTGCCACTCAGGATCATATAGGTGCGAGAGGTAGCTATAAGAAGGAACAGGGGAGCTGGGTGCAGCTTATGTAACCCAAACCCAAACAAGGAGGCCTCCTTCAGCAGGAATGACTGCTGGAAACTGGAGTGAATCCTGGGCAAACCAAACCTGTACGACCTGGTAAATATGATGTGTACCAGGCACTAGCTAAATGTGTTGCATGCACTTGGGCATGTCTATTCTCAAGAAGAGCTATCTGCTCTAACACCTTACAGGAGAACAGAGAAGTATATTGTCTATATCCTGACCCCTCAGAGTTAGCATAGAACATACCCAGACACCAGGTTCTCAGCACAAAGAATATTTTTTTTTACCCTGGAGGGACAAGCAAGGGAGTGGACTGCCTCTGGGTTGGACAAAGTCAGGCAGCAGGTGTTTTTGCAGCAGTGAATTTTTCAGAAGAAAAAAAGGAGGAGTCTGTGTCAGGAAGAATTGGCAAGTCCTGATTGGACAGGTTAGCCAATGTGGCCAAATAATGAATTTTGATTGCTGAATTTTGATGAGTGATTTTGACCTTAGTGTTTTGACAGTTGGACTGATGTGGGATGTCTGTCTGTATGCTGTGTGAACTCCCTTGGCTGTTTGGGCCTATGGCAAAGCAGACTGGAGGCAGGCGGGAAATCCGAGCAGGAAGACAAAGGAGGGCGGAGTCACACAGACACTGTAGGCTGCCACCCACTGAGCAAAATGTAATGGGACACAGGTAAAGCCACTGAACACATGGCAACACATAGATTAATAAAAATGAATTGAGTTAAGTTATAAGAGCTAGTTGGTAATGAGCCTGAGCTTTAGGCCAAATAGTTTATCACTAATGTTAGCCCCTGAGTAATTATTTTATAAATGGCTGCAGGACCATGGGTGGGAAAGATTTTTCTAGATTGCAGGCCTGGGCAGGTCAGAAAACTTCAGGCTATATTGCACCTTAATGATCAGTCTCAGGAATAAGTCAGTGGCCAAATAAAGGAATAGACCTAAGAGCCTGCTTTTGGAGTGTAACCTGACAGATTAGCAAGACAGAAGGGAAAGAGCATAACTGGTCTGCCTCATATTCGCCATGCCCTGGCTAGTGCCATGCCCTGGCTAGTGCCATGCCCTGGCTACTTAGAGAGCCCTTCAGTCCTAGTCAGATTTCTGTTGCCGAGAAGAAACACCATGACTCAAAGCAATCTAGGGAGGAACGGCTTTAGGTCAGGACACAGGCCTAAGCAGGGCAGGAACCTAGAGGCAGGAGCTGATGCAGAAGCCATGGAGGGTGCTGCTTACTGACTTGCTCCTCATGGCTTTCTCAGCCTGCTTTCCTATAGAACCCAGGATCCCTAAGCCCAGGGATGACACCATTCACAATGGGTTTGGCCCTCCCCCACCAGTCACTAATTAAGAAAATGTCCTACAACTGTTTCTTATGGGGACATTTTCTCACTCGAGGTTCCCTTCTTTCAGATGACTCTAGCTTGTGTTGACATAAAACTAATCAGCACATGATATGAACTGCCAGGATCACACAGTGTAGCTGAGATTTACATCCAGCTCCTCTCTACTTCATGGCAAGTCTGACCCCATCACGCCACAGTCTCTCCAGAGGTGAAAGAATGTGCAGGCAAACATGTGTCCAGTTACCAATCCCACCAGACATGGCCTGATCACCCAGCCCTATTTCTCAGTTTTCCCACTTTCAAAATGTAGACAGGAAATGAGCACCATCAGGCCTGGTAGGCAATGGACTCACAACCAGAGGTGGATGTTGTATTAGGTTTCTGACCAGCCTTTCCAGCCTAGCCTCAAGGGTCAAACCCACAGTCCCATAGAAACACACAGAGGCTTATATTAATTTTACACTGATTGACCTAGGGCCCAGGCATATAACTTGCTAACTCCTTCATCTTAACTCAACCCATGATTCTTGTTCAGCCATGTGACTTGGTACCTTTTCTCAGCAGCATTTCAACTTCTTTCCTCTGCATCTCCTGACATCTCTGCTCTGCTCTGCGATGTTTCCAGAGTTTTCTTAGTCTAGTAGCCCCATCCATACTTCCTGTCTGCCTCTGGCCAATCAGCTTTTTATTAAACCAGTAGGAGGGACAAATATTTACAATGTGCCATAATCCCACTGCAGGTGGGAGAGAAAAGGTCTGTGTTCTTACATGAGTGAGCTGACTGAGTAAGGGTAGTGAGCCAGGCAATGGAGGACCTCTGTTGCTGAGACAGGCAAGAATCAGGGTTGGGATGAAAGGAGCATGGTTGCAGATCTGGAGATGGGACTGAAGTGTGAGTAACACCAGCAGATGATGTCACAAACCACGGGATCACTGGGTATGACAGAGACCAGCCCCTTGCATGGGTGTAAGGTGGAGCTGCTACAGCGGAAGTGATGGATGCACTGTCAAGTGGTTCTCACTGATGAATGGGAGTCTGTAGAGATGGAGCTTCTGACTCTCACTTCAGGCAAGCTGATTTCTGCTGCCAATGACTCCTAAGAAATGATTGGCTAAGGAAATGATACTTGTTCTCCTTAATGGGATGGTCATGGAGTTTTTGACAGTTGGAACTAATTGTTAATGTGACATGTCTATGGGGGTTTATCTTCATTATATTAATTGAGGTGAGAAGACCAATCCACTGTAGGTGACACCATCCCCTAGGCAGAGAATCTTGGACTGTAGAAGTGTAGGAAAATCATCACTCTCTTCTACTGGTGATCAGTATGACCACCTGCTACAGGCTCCTGCTGCCTCAACTTCCCCACTCTGATGACCTATGCCTTTAACAAGGAGCTGAAATCAGTAAAGCTTCTTCTCCTTGAGCTCTTTTGATGGTTTTTTTTTTGTCACACACAACTACAGGACAAGAAACTAAGACAGACTATCCTGGTGCCAGCAGCCTCTCCCTCCATCATGGAGCTGATGTTCTAGCAGACGAAGCCATCATTGATTGTCGATGGAAATACATCAGAAGGTGATGTGTGTGAGGAGGACAGATCTATAGGGCAATGGCATGAAGAGGAAAGGGGGAGGGGCATCCAGAACAGAACTTCCCAGCAGGCATCTCTTGAGAAGGTGAAATAGACTATGCGAGCCAAGTAGGTATCTCTGGAGAGCACACAAGACAGGACACAAGTGAGACAGAGGCCTTCTGGGGGTATGTGGTAGGCTGCAGGCCTGGCTCATGGTGGGAAATCCTTCCCAACATCTTATAGACTAGAGCAAGTCTCTGACAGAGCTTCTTGTGGGGCCAGAGAAGAGTAGGCTGTGGACGTGAGATGAGAAGGTAAGGGATATGTGGTCTCCTGGTATACTACCCTAAGAACTAGTGGCTCATCAGTGCTTCTCCCAGGCTCTTGGCTGCTGCCCCCTCCCCCAAGTCCAGATACACTGGGTGCTGAGGGTGCTGGACCCCATACTCTAAGGAAGGCAGACCCCCTGTGTAATCCTTTATCCCAGCATGTTGGTTCTGTCTGTTTTTATTGGCTGAAGATAGCAATGTCTACATTTTTAGGAAGCCACAACAAAATTGTGCTACAGTGCGACTGTCTGCCCATCTGTCTCTCTGGTTATTCCCAGAGCCCTGAAACACAATGATGATGATGGGGATGATTTTCTAGCTTTCTTATCTCCCCATGCCTCTGTCAGCATGGGCTCTTCTCTTCAGAACTCTAAAGCAATTTGTTTCATGATATGTGAATTACAGTGGGCAAGGTAGGATTTGAACCCAGGTCTAACTGACTTTCTAAAGCCAATCTCTCCCTCCCATCTTTTGCCACCACCCAGAGCAGAGTCATGTGACTTAATGTCCATCAATATGTGGGGGCTGCCCACCCCCAATTTGCAGTTTCCTCAGCTTCTAGTGGATCTTCATTGGAAGCTAGTTTTTAGACAAGGCACACAGCTAGCGCAGGGCCAGGCCAAGCATCATTTCCTACCACTCCAAGGTAACCTGGTAGGGGCTGAGACCTCTGTGGGACTGTTTCCTCCTGTGGGATGCAGACAAGGATGCATTGAGATCAAATGAGCACAGATAGGTATGGGCATCTTTCTCCCCAGTTACTGTTACCCACGTGGGGGGTGAAACCAACCCTCTGGCCACTGATCTCTTCTCCTTCTAGGTCAGTCCCAGGAAGGAAGATAGAGGCCAACATCTGGATAACAGCATGAAAGAAGGTGATAAAGTGGGGAGCTCATATGGTCATCCATGCCCTGGGAACAGTATCAACAGGTCTTGCAAAACCCTCACCCTGACTATGGCTAGATGGGGTGAGGCACAGGCCCTTCTACAAGCCCAGGGCATTGAGGGCAGAGAGGTGGATGCAGGAAACTGTAACTGGTCCGAGCCTTGCTGCTGAACCAGCTCTGGGGATCTCAGGCATGTGTCAGCTGTCTCTGAGTTTACTCATCCATGAAACAAGGGATTTTTAGGGCTTCTTTGTTGTGCAGAATTTTTCTTCAAATGCCAGCTCAGCCTGATCTGGTCTGGATGCAGAGGCCTGGCTGGAGCACATGGTCACCTTCCTTTCAATACACCCACATTACTTGTCTGACAAGTGTATCCACCAATTACCCGGACACCAGCGGTAGATGGAAACTGTGATGTCGAGCATTAAATTCACTGCCAATCAGCTCAGACGCCCGAGCCCTGCTGAGCACAGCATCAGGTGGACCAGGAGCACAGCTGGCCCCAACCTAACTGAGTAGATGTTTACTGGACATGGTCATCGCTCTTCTCTGACAGTGACATAGGCAGATCAGGTGAAGATACGTTCAGGGCTGAGTGGTGGTGGTACCCACCTTCCAGCACCTGGGAGACAAGAGGCAGGTGGATCTCCGTGAGTTTGAGTCCAGCTTTGTCTACAAAGTGAGTTTCAAGACAAGCAGGACTATGTAGAGAAACCCTGTCTTGAAAAACAAAAACATGGGGTTGGAGAGATGGCTCAGAGGTTAAGAACACTGACTGTTCTTCCAGAGGACCTGAGTTCGATTCCCAGAAACCACATGGTGGCTCACAACCATCTATGATGACACCTGGTGCCCTCTTCTGTATACTGTATACATAATAAATAAATCTTGAAAAAAAATAAAAAAGAAAAACAAAACGAAAACAACAACAACAAAAGATACATTTAGCAAACTGCAGGGCTGTTTAGCCACTCCCCCCACTGCCAACACACGCACCTCAGGAGGTTGAAGTCTAGAAGTATCCTGAAGTCATTCTGTCAGTACCAGGTTCAAGGCTATGACCAGACTTAGCTTAAGCCTAGCTCTATATGGAACAAGTCAGCAAGGGAACCCAGAGATGTATGGCTAACTTTAGCTTGTTCATGTTCATCCTGGTTGGTGCAGGACCCAGGATAAGGAGCTTTGCATGAGAAACCTGAAGTGATTCTTGCAAATTATTGAGCTGGTTATCCCAGCGGCAGCTTGACCTGGCCCATGAGTGGTTCTGGGTAAATTACTACAAGGCTTACTTTCTTTTTTTTTTTTCTTTCTTTTTCCTTCTTTATTTTGTATTTATCAAAAAAAAAAAAAAAACAGTAAAAAGAATTTAAAATGCGGAAGAATTAACAATAACTATACAGAGGATAAGAATCATAAGCATGGCTTATCAAGGGTGGAAATGCAAATAAGATTGCTACACATATATTTTCTTTGTGTTCAGCTTTCCCTCTGAATTTTTTTTTTCTATCCCTGTATATCCTTATTCAAGGTCTCCTCCCCCTCCCACCACATCAGGTCATTTTTCTTCTCTGCAACTCCCCATCCCCTCTCTGGGCAGGGAGCAGACAGTCCTATGGTCCCACTGACCCAATAATGCTTAGATCAGTCTCCACTTCTGGCCAAATCCAGTTCTTTCCCCCCCCTCAAGAGTGAGTCAGGTGTTCCTATAGTTGGACTGGGGTTTGAAGGGTCAGTCCAGGGTGTTTCTGATCTCAAGCTGTTCGGTGGTTGTGGTTTGCCGCTTGGGCATGTTTGGCTTTTTTTCTTGTTTGTTTGTTTAGAGACCATTAATGAGTGAGTACATCCCCTGCTTATCTCTCTGAGTTTGTGATACTTCGCTCAGGAGGATATTCTCCAAATCCATCCATTTGCCTGTGAATTTTAGGATATCATTTTTTCTTACTGCTGAGTAGTATTCCATTGTGTAGATGTACCACAGTTTGTTAATCCATTCTT
>PVIH01009779.1:0-79910 GCA_004025045.1 Sigmodon hispidus | reverse complement strand
GTTGTTAGCTGCCATGTGGGTGCTGGGAATCGAACCCGGGTCCTCTGGAAGAGCAGACGGTGCTCTTAACCGCTGAGCCATCTCTCTAGCCCCCTTTGTCAGATTTCTTAATTCCACCTGTGGCCAGGGGTCTCTTCCCGAGGCCTTGGCTTTTACCTCCTTTTGTTTCTGCTTGAAAGCCTTATCTTCCTGTTCCATCTCCTTGGCCTACTTCTTGTGCTGTTTCAGGGGTTTCTTTTTGCCACCTTCTTGGCCTGACGTTATTTTAACACTTCTAATTGGATTCCTGTAAATAAGTACACAAGAATTTAAAGGTGTCATTAAAATATCTGTTTACTAGTATCTTTGTAATCGACCATTTACTGATACTGTGGATATTTTTATTTTTATTTTTATCCAGTCATCAATTGATGGACATTTGGGTTCTTTTTACTCTGGTTATGAATAATTTTGCTGTTAATATTCATACCATCTTATGTTCCTGTCAGCAAGGTGTGGGGCTTTTAATTTCCTCATGTCCTCACTCACTAACACTTACTCTAAATTATCTTCTTGTATAATCATGATTTTATTACTATTATTATTATTATTTTAGTTTTTTGAGACAGGGTTTCTCTGTGTAGCCCTGGCTGTCCTAGAACTCACTCTGTAGATCAGGCTGGCCTTGAGCTCAGAGATCTGCCTCTTCTGAGAAGCCTCCCAAGTGCCGGGTTTAAAGGTGTGTGTTATCATTGCATGGCATGATTTTATTTTATTTTATTTTGTGTGTATGAGTGTTTTGCCTCATGCATTACCTGATGTTAGCAGAGGTCCTAACAGTGTGTTACATTCTCTGGAGCTGAGCTTATGGATGACTGCAAGCCACCATGCTGGAAACTGAACCTGGGTCTCCTACAAAAGTAGCAAGTGGTGCCCTTAACTACTGAACCCCCTCTCAGTAGAGCCCTCTCTCTATCCCTGTGATTTATCTTTATAAAAAAAAAACAGATTTTAATTTCTAATTATATGTATGTATGTATGTATCTTTTGTGTAGTGGGTTATGTGCATGTGAATGCAGCTGCTGAAAGAGGCAACTGGAGTTGGAATTACAGGCTGGAAACAGAATTGGGTTTTCTTCAAGAGTGTACTGTGCTGCTTTAAAAAATACTTTTATTTTATCTGTATTTGTGTTTTGCCTGCATGTGTGTCTGTTGTGAGGGTGTCGGATCCCTTGGAAGTGGAGTTACAGACAGTTTTGAGTTGCCACGTGGGTGTTGGAAATTGAACCTGGATCCTCTGGAAGAACAGCCAGTGCTCTTAACCAGTGAGTCGTTTCTCCACCATTAGTATGTACTCTGAACTGCCTAGCCTTCTCTTCAGTGTCATCTTTCACCCTTTAATGATTTATCTTTCTGATGTTAGCCATCATGTAGTAGATGTAAAGTGATCTCATTATGGGATTTTGTTATTTGTTTTTCATCGTTTTCTTTTTCAAGACAAGGTCTTAATGTGTAGTCCTGACGAGCCTGTTACTCACTACAAAACCAAGGCTGATGTTAAACTTGAGGCAGTCTTCTTGTTTCATCCTTTCATGTGCTGAGATCTTAGGCAAGCTGGCTTTGATTTGCTCTCTGATACTGAATATCTTTGCATGTGCTCATTGGTCATTCTTACATGTTCTTTGGAGATGTGTCTGTTAAGTCCTTTGTCCATTTCAATCATGATATTTGTATTATTATTGAATTGATGGTCATAAAGTGGTTTTTTTCAGTGGGTTAAATCTATTGAGAATTTCCATATGAAAAATTAGAACATTTAAAAATATTTTTAAATTTATTTAAAAGTAATTAAAAAACTTCATTACCTATGAACCAAACGAACTTTAAAATATATTTAGCTACTATTTTTAATTATGTGTATGTATTATATGAGTTTATTGGACCATGTATGTGCAGATATGCATGGAGGCTCGGAACTGGTGTATTGCTTGATGTAGATTTTAGGAACCTGAGCTGGGTCTCTGCAAGAGTAATAAAGTGTTCTTAACTGCTGAGTCATCTCTCTAGCCCCCTAATAGTTGTTTTTTGTTTTTAGTGAAAAATAATATTTTTTGGAAGATTTAAAACAATCTGCCTTATTTTATGTATTTGCAATACCTCATTCCTTTCCATTCCCACCTTGATGTACCATTGATCCACATCCCCAGCCCTGTAAATGTCTTTAATGCTTGTCTGAGCAGAATAAAATCACTTTCTTTTCTCGGGGCTGGAGAGATGGCTCAGCGGTTAAGAGCACCGTCTGCTCTTCCAGAGGACCCGGGTTCGATTCCCAGCACCCACATGGCAGCTACCAACTGTCTGTAGTTCCAGTTCCAGGCAAACACCAAGGCAAATAAATAAATAATAAATAAATTAATTAATTTAAAAATGGGGCAAAATCACTTTCTTTTCTCTATCTAGTCTGTTATGTATTAGTTGAGGTATCTGAAGATAATCTGACCTATACAGATGTTGTTGAGAAAAACTACTCTTTAAAGTCTTCAAAGTAGTTGTAGATATCTTTTAATACTGTATGAAACTTGATAAGATAGAGTTTGTCTCCCTCCCTCCCTTCCTCCCTCCCTCCTTCCCTCCGGGTCTTGTTTCATGTACCCAGCATGTCCCCTAACTCTGGGTATAGCATGCCATCATACCTAGCATTTTTTAATTTACTTAGAACTTTGTTTTGTTTGGTTTTTTATTTATTTTGGTTTTTTTTTTAAACATTTACTCTTTAAAATGTGTGTGTATGTGTGTGTTTGTGTTTGTGCATGAACATCAGTCAGAGTACAGCATGTGGTGTCTGTTCTCTTCTGCCTTACTGGTTCTGGTATTGAAGGTGAAGGTGTTAACAAGCACCTTTACCTGTTAAACTGTCTTGCTGGCCTCCTGCCCAGGTTTCCTCCTTTCCCCTTTGAGGCAGAGTCTTACTGTGTAGACAAGATATCCTTGAATTTCTGATCCTCCTACTTTCCAAATGCTGCAGTCTTAGGTGTTTGCTATTATACCTGTCTGAAGAGATATTTCTTCAAAAATGTGTGAATTCATTGTAGGGCTTGAACCCACATCAGCAAATTCTTTATGTACTGTTTTGTAATAAAATCTGTTAATCACTCCTGCAACTTGAGTAGCTACTTTACTCATACGTTTGTATTATAATGAATTGGTCTTAGTAAATTTTGAATTACCTAGTTAAGCTTTTTAAATAATGACATATTTACTTATATAATCTTTTTTAAATGATTCATTTACAATAATATTACCTATTTAAACATTAAAATCTTTGGTACTAGGATTCTGTGAAGTATATGGTGGTGGTAAATATTTTTTTACTTGAAAATTCAAGTTTTATAATTGAAATATTTCAATTTTTTTTAAGTTATGAGCTTTCTTTATTCATTGGAGAAAAATGTCTGCCCTGTATCCATTTGGATATATATGCCCTAAAACTATCTGGATATATCTGAGATTTAACCATACTTGTTAGGTATTTTTTTATAAGTAAGATGGAGCCCTGGAAAACTGGCTAGTTTAGCTTGCAACTTAAAATCACACAAGTTGAGACAACTGTCAAGTTTCATTGTAAATAAGTGGTTTATGTATTATACACATTTTGTCCTACAAAGAATTGGGAAGGTGGCTCAGTCACAGCATATAGGCATGAGAACCTGAGTTTCAATTCTCAGAAACTACATAAAAGCCAGGTATAGCCATGAATGTAACCCTAATTCTGAGGATTGGGGGCAAGACAAGTAAATTCCTGTAACTCTCTGGCCGGCAGGGCTAACCAGTCAGTGAACTTTGGGTTCAGTGACATACCTGTTTCAAAAGATAAACTGAAGAGTAACAGTGAAAGACATTCTACATTAACCTTCTGCCTCTACCTTTGTGTGCATGTATGTATGTATATACACATGCATAAGCCACACACAAAAGAAACAGTATGAAAATAAGTATACTCAACTGAGATTTAATAAAATTGATAGTTTTTATTGTTCTATTAGTATTGCTTCACCAACATTCTTTAGGAAAATTCAGTTTTGATGTGTGTGTGTGTGTGTGTGTGTGTGTGTGTGTGTATGTGTGTGTGTGTGTGTGTGTGTTGATTAAAAGTGAAGTGTGGTGCCACTACATTGATTTTTTTTTTTTTTTTTTTAATGAAACTTTTATCTTGGTTGCTTTGTACCATCAGAATAAATGCCACCAAAGTATAAAAGGCAAACATTATGTGGTAGTTTGAATGAAAATGGCTCCCGGGGGCTGGAGAGATGGCTCAGCGGTTAAGAGCACTGATTGTTCTTCCAGAGGTCCTGAGTTCAATTCCCAGCACCCACATGGCAGCTCACAACTGTCTGTAGTTCCAGTTCCCAGTTCTAGGCAAACACCAAGGCAAATAAATAGAGCTTTTTTTTATTAAAAAAAAAGAAAGAAAGAAAGAAAGAAAGAAAATGGCTCCCATAGGCTCATAGGGAGTGGTTCTATTAGGAGGTGTGACCTTGTTGGAGTAGATGTGGCCTCCTTGGAGGAAATGTGTCACTGGGAGTAGGCTCTGAGGTTTCAGAAACTCAAACCAGGCCTAGTGTCATTCATTCTTCCTGCTGCCTGCAAATCCAAATGTAGAACTCTCAGCTACCTCTCTAGCACCATGTCTGCCTGTGTGTGCTGACATGCTTCCTGCCTAGACAATAATAGACTAAACCTCTGACTTGTAAGCCATCCCCAATGAATGGTTTCCTAAGAGTTGCTGTGGTCATGGTGTCTCTTCACAACAATAAAACCCTAAGACATGCTATCTTTGTATTCTTACAAAATCATTCAGCCTTCACATTTTATTTGAAGAGGTTGAAGGGAAAACACAGCTCACTTGACCCCAGAACTTGCAGATTGGATTTAGCATTTAATGGGATTGGGACTATACTGTCTTGAAAGCCCTTGCTTCTGTGAAACTGGTAGTGTAACCTTTTATTGTTCTTTTTTTCTTGTCTTCACAGAATTTTAAATCACCAGGCTATTTCTATTGTAGCTTTTTAAAAATAAATAAATAAATAAAATGTTTCTTCAGGTTTTTCTTTATTTTCTGAGAAGACAGTGTTCTTCACCTTTGCAAATATGCTATTTCCCTTCATGTTTTGAATTTAGCAGTGGTCGTAGCCCACAGGAGACTTCTTCCATACTTTTTTCTGTCTTAGGACAGTCCTCCCACTGAGAAGCCTTGCCTTGTATATAGTTCAAGCCCTGGCCAGTGGCTGGCAATGACCTGATCCTTGCTATGTAAATCCTCACTGAATGGCATGAGATTCCAACTTAGCAATTCATGGAATTGTAAGGTAAGCCCAGTTTCCCAGCCAATTATGACTCCATCTGAAGCTGTAGCCGGGCCATTAGTGTATTTTGAGCCTCGACTTCTTTTATATCTTGCCAGATTTTGAGAGTCTACTGTATAGCTACTGGCAACAGGCCACTGCCAAAACAGTCTACAGATGTATTGTTTTACACCTCATTTTTCCTTGTTTCCCTCTGAGGTGGCACCTAGCCTGTGCTTCTCTCTCACATATTTTCACCCATTTTAAAAAAATTTTCTTCATCATGATACAGACATAACTTCTGTAGTTACTTATTTTGAAAGGCATGTTGAAGAATGAAAATGCTAATGTATTCCTCTGGGACCCTTCCTTTTTTAACTTCAGGAGGTCTCTTCAGGATCCTTTTATGGACTAAACTCTGCCCCTCCCCCCCAATTTATGAGTTGAAACCCTAGTATCAAGTACCATAGAGTGTAACTGTATTTGGAATCAAAGTCTAAATAAAAGAGCTAATCAAGGTAACTATGTGGTAACTAGAGAGAGTCCTATCCACTATGGCTAGTGTCCTTTAAAAAGGTAGGATTTAGACAGACATACAGGCAGGGAAACCCCCTGATTGATAGTGATTGGTGATGTAGCCAAGAATCACTCACTGATGCTTGCCAGCAGTCCACCAGAAGCTGAGAAAGCCTGCAAGTCTGCTCAGAAGGGACCAGTTCTTGGTGATACTTTGATTTTAGACTTTTCCAAAGCCTTCTAAACTTTAAGACAGTGAGTTTCAGTGGAATAAGCTACTCTGTACTGCTTTGTTCTAGCAGCCCTGGGAAACAGCTATTGGTTCAAGGCTGACTGCTGTCCACCATGGCCCCACACTTTCTGTTGTCACCTTACTGAAGGTTTTCCAGGGTTACCCACTGCCCCCAGCATTCAGGGTTCTTTCTCAGAGCAGTGCTCTGTATATGGTCACATTAATGAAGAATGCAACATTGAGGGTGCTGTATTCTAGAGTGTGGTGGAGATGTTAGTGGGCCCAGAGACCAGTAACTCTGTGTCTGCTTCCATCCTTCTGCCAGCTTTTATCCTATACTGGTCCGAGGTGTTGAACCTGCTTCCCCTTCCTGAGGACCACAGAACCTTGACCCTGCATGGGGCTCTTGGGTTGTATTTTCTCCAAGTGCTTTTACCATGGTACCCTTCTGTGGGTTCCCAGCTGACCGAGAATTTCAACCACACAGCTAGGAAAGGCAGCCAAGAAAAGCGAGCTTCTGGAATGCTCAGGGCCCCGAAACATTACCCTTCGTGGTAGTTTGCTTTGTGCCAGGATGTCCTTGTAAAACTTTTATGAAGATGTTGTTGTACTTGCATGGGAGGTTGAAGATTGCTATTAACCTTGGTGAGTCCCTTGTCCCCCAGGAATGCAGGGCACTGAAGAAATGCTTGTGGCCCTCCCTTCTAGATGGGCACTCCACTACAGCAGCTGCCTGAGCAGAAAGTTGAGCTGGATGGATGGATTAAGGGGCATCAGCTAGGCCTTTGTTTCAAAATATTTAAAATATGTTTGAACCTCTCTTTATCAACAGAGAACAGTTCCTTTCAGTGTAGGGGAGTTTTTTATTTCCATGTGTTTTCACGATTTTGTTTGGTTCTTTTGTATATTAGTGACTTTGGAAAAGTATTCCCATTCACAGTTTTGAGCACCAAACACAAAGGCATTGCATAGTTGTTCTGCTTTGCTTGAGGGAAAAGAACAGTCTACTTTCATTAAGATTGTGAGCATATTTTCTCACTTGGGTTAATTTTTCTGGTGTGAATTTTGACAGTTAGAAAATAAGAACATATTTGAGAATGTACATATTGCTCTGAATTAGGAATTGATGGAGATATATTAGTTATAAGAATGATCTCTGGAAGTTCAAAGAAATAAAAATGAAAGAGGTTCTTATATATGTTTGGATTTATTGGCAGGAGAGCCATAAGTATTAACCCACTCAGACAGAGTTCTGGGTATCAAATATTTTGAGTTAAATACCAGAATAAGATAGTAGCAGATTCCTAAAATAAGGAAGTGTAATGGCCATGAGGTTCCCCTAGCTTTTTTCCTTGATGATTAAAGTATATATCAGGTTTCTGCCCAAATTCAGATTGTCTTTGGTCATCTTCCCAGTATTATTAGAAACCTGAGCTACTTCTGCATGCGTGTAGAAGGGGCCAGCATGTTGCACAACGCCAGCGTCCCCATTCATCATAGAATGCTCAGAGTAGTCCTTGCCATCAAGGGCGTCGGGTGGTGTGCAGCCCTGCACGATGACACTAACAGAAAAGGACTGGTGGGTGGAGGACTCTGTTGGATTAACTAATATATAATTATTCTTAGAATGAATCCTAGCCATGTCTCTGCTGTTCTGTCCATAAGCCAGATCATTCATCTTAGGGAGGGAGTATTTGGCTACTTATGGATTAGAGCTCTGCCATGCAGCCACAGGCACAGCCACTAGTCCAGCCACAGTTTACAGGAGCAGGGCTACAGCCTAGGAGAGGTCAGTCTGGAGAATTCAACTCTGAAAGTTGCTATAAAACCACAGGCTAGCCCTGACACTGAGTAAAGTGTGTGTTCCTGCTTTTCCTTCTGTACCTCCCCTCTTGAAGAGCAGAATATGAACGAAGAAGATGAAGATACTTTCAGATACGCATCCCAGAATATTTCAAAAGATTCAGGGCCCTAGGATAAGCTGTAGTGATGTGCACTAATGACCACTGTATACTGAAAGGATCATTTTCTGCAGCCAGTCATTCATGAGACATTAATCAGACTTTTGTGTCATTTTGTGACCTTTCCATTCTTGGTAGAATATTGGCAGTTTTCTATGGATATACCTAGAGGGGTCTTTTACTGTAGAAAACCAGGGACCTGGGACCTGCATGCCTGTACTGTGCTAGAATTCTTACTTGACACTCAAGTATGACTCTTGACAGGTCACTCACACACCTTCATGGTATTTAGTGTACTATCCTGAAACTAAGAATATTGGTGTCTATACATCATAGGTTTACTTTGAAGATGAAATATGTTTCTTATAAAATATCTATACTCCAACCTAGTACATTAGGGCCAAAACGGGAGCAGCTGCCGTTTCTTCCATATTTGTCACCTACATAGGCACAGAGTCTACCTAGCTTCTCTAACAGAGCACTACAGTTTGAGCTGCTTAAGCAGCAACCATTTATTTCTCACAGTTCTGGAAGCTTTAACACCAAAGATCAGACTACCAGTATGGTCGGTTTCTGATGAGGGCCGGCTGACTCAAAGTCTCCTTGCTGTGTCCTCAGGAGGCAAAGGAAACAAGAAGGGCAAAAATTATCTGCTGCCTCTTCTTTTTAGTGCTTGTCCATCGCAAACAGCCTTACCATGACCTCATCTAACCCTGCTTACTTCTTAAAGCCCTCAGTTGCCCAGATACTTCGGGAAATAGGACTTCATCATGAGAATTTTAGGGAGACAGTTTAGTTCACAATGGCATAACTTAAATACTGTTCTATTTGCTATAGCCATAGAGGGACACACTTTTCATCTTAGCACTTGGGAAGCCAGACTGATCCACATAGTGAGTTCTAAACCAGCCAAGGCCACATACTAAGTCTCTATTTTAATTGAAAAAAACTACATACATGCATATTGCTTTTTGAAAAGTGATTGTAATTTGAAAAATTGACAGAATTATTTTGCTGATTCTCATGCTTTTCTCTTACATTTTATCAACTCTGAAACTGTAATATCTTCCCTTTCTATTTATTGGTTTGTTTGTTCTCTTATACATTACACTCTGACTGCAGTTTCTTCTCCCCAAACTGGAATATCTTAAAATTGATTAACCTGGTTTATACACCAAGTTCTAGGCCAGTCAGGGCAACATAGTGGACCCTATTTTGAATGAAAGAAAGGGGGAGGCAGAATGTAATTGTGGAGAGCTGCGTGTAGCCACGCCTCCACCTTCCCGATGGTGAGCGCTCTCTGTGGTAAACAACTCCATATATGGCTAAGGCTGAGGATCTGGCTTGCTTCCACGTACCTGGACCTATGGGTAGTGCCTACAGGGCGTACTGGGGTTGGCTGTCCAGAGGCTATTTAGGCTGCGGGCAGGTTTCCCCCGAGGAGAAGGAATGAGAGAGAACATGTAGCAAGTCAGTCAGTCCCCCGTCATAAGTAAGTAAGTCAGAATTCAAGGTTCCTGAATAAAACTGCTGAAAGAAGAGCCTGGCTGTCACGTTTTCCTTGCTGGCGAGGTGGCGTGCGACATGTAATCATCAGTAGTATCTTATATTTGATAGAAAATTATGTGAATTTGGTATTATTTTTCCTGTTTGAGCTTCTTGTTTCTTTTTGAGTTTTTTGTTTGCTTGTTTGTTTTTGAGACAGAATCTTACTGTGTAGACCAGGTTGGCATCAAACTTAGATCTATCTACCTCTGTGTCCCCAATGCTTTGGGAATTAAAGGCACCAACTACACCAGCTGTGGTTTTTTTTTTTTTTTTTTTTTAAAGTTTAGGCTGGAAAGATAGTTCAGTTAGTAAACATGAAAACTGGAGTATGATCACCCCACACTCCAGAATCTATGTGAAAATTGAGGTTCAGAGCACATAATTCCAGCACTGGGGAGATAGTTTGATTCCTAGGGCTCACTGGTCTATTTAGCCTAATTGGTTGCATCCCAGGTCTTGGTGAGAGACCCTATTGCAAAATGCAAGATTGCTCCCGAGGAAGGACACCCACACACATGGATACATGCACATATACCCACACATACCCATACACTAAAACCAAAATATAGGACCTTTCATAGCCCAGACTGGCTTAGGACTCTTTCCTTTGAGTGTACTATGGTGCCTGACAAAGATTGTTCCTGAGGAAGGGTGAGGGCTTTTTAATATGTAATTATGTTTTTTGTTTTGTTTTGAGACAAAGTTCTTCATGTAGCCCAGCCTAGCTCTGGACTTCTTTCTGGTCCTCTTGCCTCCAACTCCAAGGAATGGGATTACAGGAATGAATATACTGCCATGCTCAAATAAAAGATTGTGTATCTGTCTGTCTTTCTGTTCTGTTTTGTGTGTATGTGCACCACCTGCATGTCAGAAGAGGGTTCTAGATCCCCTGGAACTCAAGTTATATATGGCTGTGAGCCACCATGTGGGAGCTTGGAATTGAACCTGGATCCTCTGCAAGAGTAACAAGCGCTCTTAACTGCTGAACCATCTCTCCAGTCCCCAAAGATAATATTTTTAAAGGAAACATTTGCTATCATTTGTGCTATCTTTTTAAGATTTATGTTAGAGCAAGTGACTGTGCCCATGTACATACTCCCTTGAATCTCTAGATCAGCTGTGTCTATAGCCTGTGTTTTGAGAATTAATAATTTTCAGGTAATTAATTTTTGTGTAATAGCTTAAAGGCTACTGCCAGGAACAGAGAAGCACAAGGAACAGCTTGGGCCTCTTGCTTGACCCAGCATTTTTACTAGTCTTGTGCACTGGAGTTTTACTTTATGGTTATTTTATGGATAGGACTTCTAACTCTAACCATGACTTGAACCACAGCACTGATTTCACTTAATGTCTGTGGAGGACACACTTAGCAGGCAGGATGGGGCAGAGGTATTTATTGTCTTTCTTCTTAGGACAGAAAATCATGCTCATCCACTGCTGGATTATCTTTAGTGCCATAGAAACAAAGGATGCCACATTTCAGGAAGGAATGTGTCCTTTACAAGTTGCTGTCTTGGAGGGAAGTGAGCTGATAAAATGATGTGTAAGGTTCACTTTAAAATAAAAGAGACTGGACAAGAGACTGGTAAGGTGGGAGTAGTGATGGATAGTTTCTGCTTGTACCTGGAAGTCTTCCTATTACATAGTGTGTTTGGTGGCATTTCAAGGATTTTCTCAACAGCCTTAATTTCCTCCCTTCTCTTCCTCCCTTCCTGCCTCTCTACCTCCTGGAACAAGATCTCATTCTGTAGCTCAGGCTGGCCTTGAATTCATGTCATCTTGGAAATACCGATGGGAACCACTAAACCCAATGGTACTGGCATTTTCTGTGTTTGAGGTAGAATTTTAGAGCATGGTTGGTATACATAGATCATCTTGGCCTATCACAACCCTAGGCTTTATGGTTTTGAGTCAAGGACATTGGTTTCTAAATTCCATCATTTGGAGTTTTGTAATTCTGAGGTTTTAATTTGATTGTACTGGTTTTAAAATAAGGTGTATAGCCACTGAATTCCAGTTGAGGCATCTTCAGAGCCATCTTCAGTTGTGTCCTTGGGGTTTCTTTACTGTGTCACTAATAATAGTACCTGTTATAGTGTGTGTCTCTGAGGGTACTGAGTCAATTTATTCATTAAGATTATAAACTTGTACATTTCTTTCTCATTAGATAATGGTACTTATTATTTCTTAGGTCTTGTCCATTACAATAAACCATTTCTCTGAGATGTTTGGATATAGAGAGCTTAGGCCAGGGAAATCCATAAGGATTTTTGAAAAAGTTGGCTCACATGTTTGTTGTTACTACTAGCTGAGGCTACAGTTTTATCTTTTCTGAAATGTGGGAGCTAATTTGTGTATCGACTGTTGAGTGCCTACAAGACAGATAATAGAGAGATGACTGATAGATTTAGAGATAAGCCTTTTACTTTTTCTTTTTCTTTAGATCTTTTCTCTTTGAGAGCAAAACTGATGAGGTGATTGATTAAAGGACTGGTGGTGAAGATCAATGTGCAGTCAGTAGTATTGGGTTGACTGAATTTGTCATCTAAATGCAGGGTGTCCCATGGGACAGTCCTCTCTCTCTGTCTCTTGTCCACCACCTACAGTGAATGAGACCTGAATTATGAGTTGTAAAGACCACTTCTGAATTATGAGTTGATTGACATTTAAAGAGAAAAGGTACTAGAATAGCTTTCATGAGGGCACAGAAAACACCAGGAGCCTAAGGCTGTGATTGGCTATTTTGGTTCTTTTTTCTATGAGCATCCCCCATAAGACATATTTTCCAGTTTGGCTTCTCTTAGCTCAAGGTACATAAAACTTCAAGCCCAGTGAATTGCATCTGATATGTCTAGTTTTTTGGGTCTTATAGTGAAAACTTAGTGTGGTTTTGGACAATAACAATGTGATTACAATAGATGGACAGACAGACAGACAGACAGATAGATAGATAGATAGATAGATAGATATCTGGGGGGAGTACTGGGAATTAACCCTTGGGCTATGTGCATCATAGGCCTACACTCTATTTGAGTATATCCTCAGTCCTGTTTTCACTCTTCATTTTGAGGCCGATTTGAACTCACTCTATAGTCCAGACTGGCCTTGAATTTGAAATCCTCCTGCTGTAGCCTTCCAAGTTGCTGGGATTGTAGGCACTACCATGCACCGTGTTTTAATAAATATTTGATGTTTTTAGCTAGTTTTGAATGGGTTGTTGATGTTTTATCATTGAGTTCTAAGAGTACCTTATAAAGTCAGGTGTGGTGGTACACACTTTTAATCTTTGCACTGGAATGGCAGAAGCAGATAGGTTTCTTTGAGTTTGAGGACAGCTTGGTCTACGTAGCAGATACCTCAGAACAGCCAGTGCCACATAAAGAGACTCTATCTTAAAATAGACAAACAAACAAGGAGCTTTCTATTTATCCTGGGTTACAGTCCTCATTTAAATTTTAAAGTAATGGCTGTATTTTTGAAGTTGAGTAAGAAAATTTATATTCATTTTGGTGCTTAAAACTGAGCTCCCAAAGTGGAGTATAGCTCATTGGTAGAGTACCTGCCTAGCATGCTCAAAGTTCTGGTTCTGTAACACTAAAAAGTAAATGAATTGATTTAATATAAGGTTTTTAGAGGAGAGGCATCTCCTCCAAAACAAACCTAGCTCATCTTTTTTTCTTTTTCCACCTTGGGTTATGATGTGTCCGTGTGGAGAGTCATTTATTGTTCCCTTTTCTTCCCCATCCACACCTGCTTCATCAACGAATTCCACTTGTTCTACTTTCACTTTCAGAGTCACTACCTCTGCTGTTACTACTGCATTTCAAATCCCTACCATTTCTGAAATAATTACAAGAGCTACCTTACTGGCTTGTCTTCTGCAGTCCCACTTTCCATTATCCTTTTGTCAGTCTTCCCAAGCGCATCAACAACTAGAATAATCCAGTTAAAATACATTCCAGACCACATTACTTCTGTGCTCAGAATTTGCCACTGATGCCCTTCTGAAGGCTTTTGAAATCTTTGTGGTTTGACCCACTGTACCCTCTTCCTTTCCTCCTATAGTCTTCTTCCCCCTTGCCTGTCCTTTCTTCTGTGTTGTGCCAGACCTACCTCAGGTGTTTGTGCTTGCTCTTGTTTGCTTGGTCTGATTTTTATCCCAGGGCATGGCACTCTCCTTTACTACTCTTGCACTTTCTCAGAGTGTACATTTGACTTTAAATCAGTTCTCATTCATTCATTCATTCATTCATTTGTTCAGTAAGTAAGTAATTATTTTATGTGCATTGGAGTTTTGACATGGGTGTTGAGTCCCTTGGAACTGGAATTACAGACAGTTATGAGCTGCCATGTGGATGCTGAGAATTGAACCCAGGTCCCCTGGAAAAGTAGCCAGTGCTCTTAACCACTGAGCCATCTCTTCAGCCCTCAGCCCCATTTCCCCTCCCCTCCCCCTCTCGTTGGTTTATTGGTTGGTTTCTTTGAGTCCAGGTTTCTCTTTGTAGCCCTACCTTTGCAGCACTCCACTTCCACTTAAAACCTCAAAGATAAGAAGAAAATTAGAAATATAATTATCCTTAAAAATAAAATATAAACAAGTCTACAAACAAAAAATACAAATACAGAGCAATGGTTGATACTGAAGCCACAGTCCTGTCGTGTTGACTTTGAAGTAGGCATTAGCTGGGCCTTGGTGGTGCACACATTTAATCCCAACATCCAGGAGGAAGAGGCAAGCAGATGTCCATAAGTTTGAGGACAGCCAGAGCTACAGAAAGAAAAACTTTTGTCTCAAAAACCAAAACGAAAATAGGCACTAATGCTATTGAAGCTCACTCTATTCTGGAAGGCCAGTAAGACCTAAAAGTGGTACATGCGAAAGGGCTGTAGTCAGATTGACTGCTGGACTTTTCCATTTATGAACAGAGACAAAAGAACAAAACAAAACCTCATCCTCCATTCACTGCTCAGGTAATTCTGGGACAGTTGGAAGCCAACATGAGTGCTCTAGTCTCCTAGAGGCATGATGACTGAAGACTGCCAGTGCTACTATGTCCAGGTTTAAGGATGGCATTAAAGTAACCACAGAACTGTTGGGGGGAAGGAATGGTATGTACAGAGAACTAGCTTCTTTGCCTTTCACTTAGATATGACAGTAAGTTTGCAAACCTTAATCATACTTGAGGAAAATGACCCCAAGGAAAGAGAACTAGGTCTAGGAGGTGTAGCTCAGTGGTGAAACATGAATTTGTCATACATGAAGCTCCAGGTTTGATTCCCAGCATCCTCAAAAGGAAGGAAAGAGGAAAACTATAAGCAATAAAACCACATCTATAAATAGATGAAGCCAGAGTGGTACTTTATGCCTATAATCCTAGTACTCAGGAGGCTGAGGCAGGATGCTCAACATATTCAAATCTAGTAAGACCCTGATTCAAAAACATTTTCTCCAAAAAATTTTTTTTAAAGATTTATTTATTTATTATGCATACAGTTTTACAGAAGAGGGCACCAGACCTCATCATAGATGGTTGTGAGCCACCATGTGATTTTGCTGGGAATTGAACTCAGGTCCTCTGAAAGAACAGTCAGTGCTCTTAACCTCTGAGCCATCTCTCCAGCCCCTCTCCAAAAATTTTTTTTTGAAGATGAAACAGAATATCAGTATTGGTGAAGTGAAAGGATTGGTGAAGTGAAAGCTTTGCTAAGGAATTTGCTGGAATTCATAAAGTGATAGAAATATATTTTGGGGCTGGAGAGATGGCTCAGCGGTTAAGAGCACTGTCTGCTCTTCCAGAGGACCCGGGTTTGATTCCCAGCACCCACATGGCAGCTCACAACTGTCTGTGGTTTCAGTTCCAGGCAAACACCAAGGCAAAAAATTAAATAAATAAATAAATAAAAGTTTAAAAAAAAAAAGAAAAAATATATTTTAACCGAGTGGTTGAGTAACCCATGGTGCTAAACTTCTAACCTAGCACAGAGAAGTTAATAGGACATAAGAATTTTTGCTTGTTTATTGTTTTTCAAGGCAGGGTTTCTCTGTATAGCTCTGGCTGTCATGGAGCTCACTCTACATACTAGGCTAGCCTCAAACTCAGAGATCTGCCTGCCTCTCTGCCTCCAAAGTGCTGGGGTTAAAGGAATTTGTCACACTGTCGCCCAACAGAGACAGGAATTATTTAGAGCAGTGGTCCTCAACCTTCCTAATGCTGTGATCCTTTAATACAGTTCCTCATGCTGTGCGGACTCCCAACCATAAAATTATTATTTTGCTACTGTTATGTGTTTTCTGATGGCTTCAGGCAATCCCTATGAAAGGGTCATATTTCTCTCTCTCTCTCTCTCTCTCTCTCTCTCTCTCTCTCTCTCTCTCTCTCACACACACACACACACACACACACACACACACACACACACACACACAAGAGTTGTGACCCATAGGTTGAGAACTACTGATTTAGAGCTATGAAAACTTTCTAGAAGTGGAATAAGACAAGGGCTTTTAGAACAAAATACAGTTTTGGCTTAATAGGACAAATTAGAACACATCTGTAGATCTACTCCTAGACACATAGTAGCAGAATAACTCAATTCAGGACTAAAACAACAACAACAAAAATCTCCGAAGAGAAGACAAATAAAGAACAAGTTTTCTTAGTTTACAAGCCTTAACCTTAAATACTGCAGCAGGCAGTAGGTTACTTAATGCCCTTAGGTAGCTACAAGATATCTTATAAGAGAGGACTGTGCTTGTTTACATGTGTTACATAAAGGGTCAAGGTTGTCAGAGGATGCTCTGTGCAACTGTCCTGCCAAGCAGAAAGTCTTGTTTCTTGTATTAATGCTGTTCGGTCAAGTTGCTAAATAGTTGTTCTTTTGTATTACTTTTTCTGAGATATTACTTTTTTCTTTAAAAGTACTCACTTATTTTCTTTTCTTATCACCCTATTGACTTTCAAACATTTAATTTTTGTTATGTCTCTTTTCTTTCCATTGAGCTAGGCCTGGCACTTTGTCAGAAGCGAGAATTAAGGTTTTTAAGTCAGCTTTGGGGAAAGTATCAGAAACAGGACACATGTTAGGAAAATCACTTAAGTAGCAGACTGTGCTTGTGACAAAAGTATCATGTGTAGATTTAGTATGTAATACGGTTGTCAAGTTGATGGGTTCTTGTTTTGTTTTGTAATGTTGGGTTTAAACCTAAGGCCTCTTGTATGTTGTTAGTTAGGAGTGGTAACACTCAACTACACCCTTAGCCCAGTTTATGCTTGCTTGTTCTCCCTCCCTCCCTCCTTCCCCTTTTCTCTTTTCCTCCTTTTATCTTTTTCCAGACAAGAGTTTCTCTGTATAGTTCTGGCTGTCTTAGAACTCACTCTGTAGATCAGGCTGCCCTTAAACTCAGAGATCTGCCTGCCTCTCTGCTATGGAGGCACAAAGTGGTGTTGGAGTCAGTTTGTCCTTACTTGTAAACCGGGTACATATGCAGCCACTGGGAGCTGGATTGCCCCTGTGCTAGAGTCCGTGTCGCTTGGACTCCTGCTAGCTTGTTTTTGTTTCATGTTGTTGCCTTTTCCTCAGACACAGCCTAATAACTATGATGTGGAGTCAGGAACCTTTCTGACTGGATAAAATGTTACCCTTTTTAGCAGCATTGAATAAATGATAATACTTTAATGTCTGCTGTGGCAGTTGGTTAAGAGTCCAGGCTCATAGACTGCCTGAGTTTAAATGTCAGACTTGGAGCATTTTTGTGTGTGAGCTCTAACAAATCACTGAACTTGTCTTCCTCATTTAGAAGACCATAGTGTGTACTCCAGAAGTGATTGTGAGCGAGAATCAGAAGAGCCAGTGCCTGGGTGATGGTGGAATGCTGCCTATGACCTGGCCAGTACCAGCAAATGTCAGCAGCTGTTATTATCTCTGTTTTCTTAGTGGTTGTGTCAGACACTTCTTTGGACAAGTTGTGGGTTTTTTCTTTAATCTTGACAACAACCCTTGTTGTATTAACTTTCTGGCCTGGACTTTCGGGCCTAGCCTCAAGGTTCAGACCTGCAGTTTCACACTCTGTGTGTCCAACAGAGACACACAGATGATTACCTCAATTTTATGATGATTGGCCTAGGGCCCAGGCATATAACTTGCTAACTCTTTACCCTTAAACTAACCCATGATTCTTAATCCTGCTGAGCCTCAGTACCTTAGAGCAGCATTTCAGCATCTTTCCTTTGCTTCTGCTGGCAACTCCTCCGGCTCTCTTTGGCATCTCCACTCTGTTTTTCCTGTTCTCAGAGATTTTATAATCTAGTAGCCCTGCCCATACTTCCTGTCTGCCTCTGGCCAATCAGTTTTTTGTTTGTTTGTTTATTAAACCAATAGGAGGGACAAATATTTACAACGTACCAACATAATCCCACTACAAGCCTTATAGTTCTAGCATTGATCTTTTCGTGTGGATGATGAAACAGATGATGAAACAGGCTTTGGGAGGGAGCTAACCCAAAAGTATAAATTTATTCACTCTCCTGGGTCCTGTCCTTCATACTCCATTTTGACAGGCCCTGGGAAACAGCCTTGTCCCTTTTACCTAAAGTTTGATGCAATCAAGATGAGTGGTGAGTACTTCCTTTTGTAAAGATACAGGGGCAAGGCCTTACAGCTGATAAAGGTACTACGTGTCTCTTTTTGGTTCAGACTGTATTATTTACATCGATAGCTGAAGGATGTCATCTCTCTTTGTCCTTCATACTGATAAAGTGTGGCATAGAAATAGAAGGGTCAGGTGTAATGAATAGCATACTGCTGAAGAGTCAATTTAAGACTGCTACCAAGAGGGTTTCTCCTTCTGCAAATCTGTTGGGAGTGGGTCAAAGCAGACAGAACCCATTGATCTTACTAGGAGAAAGGGGATAAGTGGGAAATACCTCAGGGTCTTTAGCCTTTGCCTCTTTAGCCCCATGGGTATGTGTCAGGAAGCTGTGGCTGAGCTTTCCCTGGGCCACAGACCCACTATCAACTCCTCCCATCTTTTGCACAAGGCACTTGGGTCTTATGATTTATTTCCTAATAAATATCAAAAACTCTGAGGATTTTAGGGATAAAATGTCAAGCTCACACAGTTGGACTGAGAACAGCATCTGTTATTATTGTTTATTTTTTTAAACATGCATTCATACTAGATGATCTTGCCTTCACTTCTTTTTAAAGATTTATTATGTATACAGTATACAGACGAGAGTATCAGATGTTATCATAGATGGTTGTGAGCCACCATGTGGTTGCTGGGAATTCAACTCAGGACCTTGCCTTCACTTTAAAACCACAATAAATATAGACTTCTATCATGTGAATTTAGAACCATCTTTTTTTTATCCTTTGCCTTGAAATTAGACACTATTATTGTTCTAATACCTAAGAACTAACTGTTTGAAGATTCCATGAATTTGTCATGTCTGGCAATGCAGCAGTCAGCTCTTTGCTACCTGTGAAAGGTAACACAAAGCAAAGGATTTTACAACAAAAAGTTTGGAGGGCCACTATTTCTTGAAGAAAAAAAATTTTTTTTTATCTATTTATTTATTATGTATACAGTGTACAGAAGAGGGTACCAGATGTCATCATAGATGGTTGTGAGCCACCATGTGGTTGCTGGGAATCGAACACAGGACCTTTGGAAGAACAGTCAGTGCTCTTAACCTCTGAGCCATTTCTCCAGCCCCCTTTTTGTTTTTTTTTTTTTTTTTTTTTGAGACAAGGTTTCTCTGCATATCCTGGCTGACCTGAAACCATCTCTGTAGGCCACCTGCCTCTACCTCCCAAGTGCTGAGACTAGAGGTGTGCATTACCATACCTGCTTTCTGTTAAAAAAAATAATTAATATTGTGTATGGGAGTACCTGTGCCATGGCATGTATGTGAAAGTCAGAGGACAAATTTGTGGTTTGGTTTTCTCCTTCCATCTTTATGTGTATCAAGTTCAGGGTATCAGGCTTGTACAGCAAGTACTTCTACGCACAGAGCCATCTCACTGCCCACAATTTCTTTTCAGTCATCCATTACTATCCACTGTGCTAAAATCTCAGGGTATTCTTTTGCTAACAACTGAAGTTTTAGGAAATAGATTTAACAAGACCAAAGCAGGGTAGACCCAGTCTTACCAATTGTCTCACCAGTCTACTCTTCATTGGGGTTAGACTTCTAAAAGCAGAACCAATCTGGTGTTGGTAACATGAAGTGAGGATGGGCAGTAAATCATCCTGATTTGTGCTGATAATTCCCGATAGAGATAATGGCTGTCTCCAGAGATCCTACAGTATACAGCTCAGATATTTCATCAAACCCACACAAGATAAGGAGGTGGCAGACATTCCTATTGTTCTCATGATCATGAGTAGTAGTAGGTCCTTGACTTTACCTAAAGTCATAATAGGGTAGCTAAGCCAGCACATAATTTACTGCTTTCAAAACCCAAGCCTCTCTTCCCTTCTGCATCCCCAGTTAACAGACTACTCAGGAATAATTTAATCAGGTGGTTTTTATCAAGTGTCCCTTCTTGGAATACTCTTGGCTCTCACCTTGGGTTTGGAAATTTACCTGGGCAATTACAGGGACAGTGAATCTGTAGTCTGTGAGTACAAGGAACCTTCTCCTCTATGGAAGCTCTTGCCCACTTTGGATTCATAGCTGGTGCCCTGCTTACCATGATACTTCTGGGCCTCATCCTAGACCCATTCCCTCTTGTGCAAAGAACTCCCCACTCCCTGTCTGTTGAGCCTCCCACAGTGGGTCAGTCAGGACCATTTCTGTTCTTCAGGTGAACAAACTGAACTGAGGGGACATAAACAAATACCCTGGGCCTTAGCTGCGTTCTTTCACTATACCTGCCACTCATGTGGGACTTTAGTTTTGATCCTGAGCACTTGTGACTTTTCTTGGAGAGTTATGAACAGACATTTGTTAAGCCCAAATAGGGCATGTTGTAGGACATTTACAGGCCCGTTTGGGCCAGAAGTTTGGACCTTACCTGCAGTGGCTTTTTCCCCCAAAGAAATGAATCAGATGTTTATGTTAATTTCATACTGTTTTGCCTTTGTCTCAAGCACATTACTAGCTAGCTCTTTCATCTTAATTCAACCCATTTGTAGTATTCTGTCTGCCAGGTGGCCCTGCCCATGACTCACCTGGTTTCTTTACATAGCTCTTCTACGGGGATTAGATGGAGACTGACCAACTCTTCCCTCCTTCTACCTGTCTCTCCTCTGATCCTCCACTCACTTCTACGGTGCTCCACATAGACTAAACCATTTACTTTATTTACAACATACAGAGAACATTTCCACCACAAGGGCACCAACCACAAACCAAAGAAACAATACAACCTAAGTCTTAACTTAGTAGAACAATGAGTTTAATTGGGGCATAATCAACTTAGGGGCTGCTACACTACTGAATAAGACTCTGTGCTAACAATTGTTAGCTGTTTATGTATCTTCAAGAAGGAGAGAAACCTCTTGTGTCTTTTGGGTCCTCTCTTACCTTCCAGGAGGAAATGTTAATAGGATAGATCTTGTGAGGGTTTTGTACTGGTAATCACAACTGGTCTGATGTACTAAGCTTTATTGTGGGAGTATCTTTGGACCAGCCAGCATGCAAATTAATTATGAAAGCTTGGCCTTTAGCTTAGGCTTGTCTCGACTAGCCTAACTTATAACTTAAATTAACTTAATAGCTTAACCTAAATTAATTTATAACTTAAATTAACTCATTTTTAAATCTATATTCTGCCATATGGACCTCTCTTCCATCTTTTACTTCCTGCCTCCTCTCTGTCTTGCAACCTCACTTTTCTTCTTCCTTAGAGTCCTCTCTGTCTCTGGAAGTCCTGCCTAACCTCTTCCTGCCTAGGTATTAGCCATTCAGCTTTTTAGTAAACCAATCAGAAAGTGCCTTGGCAAAAACATCTTCACAACGTAAACAAATATTTCAAAACAGATGTGATTTCAAGACATCAGTGCTTTGTCATGTCATACCTGGAGAACAGAGTTCTATAACAACATGAGCACAATGTGAATATGCCCATGAACACACACATACACACACACACCCTTACACCCTTGACACTGACAATTAGAATCTTGCACCAGTGTACTTTTCCCACTTGTCTTTTATTTGAATAGCTCTTTAATAACAGCTTTGGTAAGATACAATTCATTTTCCAACTTGGGCCCTACAGAATGGCTCCCGCAAAGAAGGGTGGCGAGAAGAAGAAGGGCCCTTCTGCCATCAATGAGGTGGTGACTGGAGAATACACCATCAACATTCACAAGTGCATCCATGGAGTGGGCTTTAAGAAGCATGCCCCGGGGGCTGGAGAGATGGCTCAGCGGTTAAGAGCACCCTCTGCTCTTCCAGAGGACCCAGGTTCGATTCCCAGCACCCACATGGCAGCTAACAACTCTCTGTAGTTCCAGTTCCAGGCAAACACCAAGGCAAATAAATAAATAAATAAAGTTTAAAAAAAAAAAAAAAAAAGCATGCCCCTAGGACACTCAGAGAAATCCAGAAGTTTGCCATGAAGGAGATGGGGACTCCAGATATGTGCATCTATACCAGGCTCAATAAAGCTGTCTGGGCCAAAGGAATAAGGAATGTCCTATACTGTATTCATGTGCGTTTGTCCAGAAAACGTAATAAGGATGAAGACTCCCCAAACAAGCTCTACATGTTGGTAACTTACGTGCCAGTTACCACATTCAAAAATCTATAGACAGTCAATGTGGATGAGAACTAATCTGCTGAGTGTCAAATAAAGATGGGAAACGCCAAAAAAAAAATTTTAAAAATTTAAAAAGATACAATTTATGTAGCATATAATTTATTTATATAACATTACAGTTTCATGTTTTTATTACATAGAGAGTTATATATTCATCATCACCATTCATTTTGTAACATTTTAATCACCTCAAAAAGAAACCTCAAGCCAGACATGGTGGTGTGTGCCTATAACCCCAGTACTTGAAAGACAGAGGTAAAAGAGCTCTGCATTCAAGGCCAGCCTGGTCTAGTAGTGAGTTCCAGGACAGCCAATCCTACACAGTGAGACCTGTCTCAAAATAATAAAGAAATAAGCCTGGTGATGGTGTGGTGCATGCCTTTAATCCCAGCACCTAGGAGTTGAGGCAAGCCTGGTCTACAGAGCAAGTTCTAGAGCAGCTAACCCTAACCCTCTCAAAAGCAATAAACAAACAAACAAACAAATAATAAATTTAAAAAATAAAATTGGACATTGTGGCACATGTGGTTTGTTGGTTTGTTTGTTTGTTTGTTTGTTTGTTTTAAATTCCTGCACTCCAGTCCTAAACAAACAGCAAGTTTATGCTAATAGAGTTTCTTATTCTGGACTGTTGTGTAAGATGTGGTTTCTTGTGCCTGACTTCTTTCACACAGCATGATATTGAGGCTTATCAGGTTGGAGCATGTCCCTAGTGCTTTCTGTCCTTTCTAAGACTAAATAGTAATCCCATCGTGTGTATATACCACATTTTGTTTAGCTACTCGTTAGTTGGTAGACTTTTGAGTTACATATACCTCTAGATTTTATGAATAATCTTCAAAACATTGACATATAAGTTTTGTGTGTGTTTGTGTGTGTAGATAGGTGTGGTGGTGTCACACACTTTTAGTCTTAGCACTTGGGAGTCAGAAGCCAATTTATACAGAGTGAGTTCCAGGACAGCCAGGGCTATGTAGAGATTCCCTTCCTCGCTCCCTCCCACCCTCCCTCCCTCCTTTCTTCCTTCTTTTCTTCCTTTCTTTCAGAGGAGTAGTATTCTTTACATGGGTATTTACTTTGTGCACCATGTGCATGCCTGGTGCTTGAAGAGGCCATTGTTTCTTCTAGAGTTAGAGTTCTAGATGGTTTTGAGCCTCCATGTGAGGGCTAGGAATTAAACCTGGCTCATCTGCAAAAGCAGCCAATACTCTTAACCTCTGAACCATCTCCTCGGCCCCACAATGCTTGTTACTATCGATTTTTTTCCCCCTAAAGTGATACCCACCATAGCTGGCATAAATTGGTATTTGATTTTGGTTTTTTACTTGTTTTCTTTCAGGATAATGATGAATATCTTTTCATGTGCTTGTTGATAAGCATTTATATATCTTTTGTGAGTATATTTAGAGCCTTTTTAAATATTTAACTGATTATTAAGTTATAAAAACTCCTTCAGTATTTTAGGTATAGATGTCTTGCCAAATGTGGAGTATGTGTAATGTACAAAAGATGTAGGCAAAGCACGAGGTGTAGCATTTAACTGGCATACACAGATTTTGTTTGGTGCCCCACACTGGGGAAAGAAAGATTTGCATTTACAGTTACACAACTGTGGGTTGTCTTTTCGAATTCCTGATAGTACCTTTTATAACTCAAAAGTTTTTAATTTTGGCCAGGTATGCTGGCACACACCTTTAATCCCAGCTCTTGGGAGGCAGAGCCACAGACCTCTTGTGAGTTCAGGACTGGTCCAATGTGCTCAAGAGAACCAGGACCTGCTCCAGGCTATATGTCTCAGACCTAACTCTTATATAGAGCCATTGGAAACAACAGAACTGGGACCTGTCCCAGGCTACATGGTTCATGCCTGTCCCACAGCCTGCTCACAGCCAGGGAGGATTTCTGGGTAGGTTCCTGTTGAAATGCTAAGTACTGGTTCTCAGTGCCTGAATACTCTTCCTATACTTAGCTGTTGGACATTGGATGGTTATTCTTATTTTAGTTTTTTGTTTTTCTAATTAAGGAGACTTTATGAAAATTAAAGAAAAACAAACAATTCTGATTTAGAAGCAGTGGGCCTGCCTGCCACCCAAGGGCTTCCTTCCTCAGTCTTCAGAAAACTACTGAAGATGGGGGGGAGTACATATTATAACACACTAGGCACTTGTAAAGAAACCCCACATAGCAAGAGTCTCTAGTTTTTATCTTATGCAGAACCTACCTTTCTTATCTTTCTTCATTCTTTTTTCTTTTCTTTCATACAAGGTCTAGGCTGATGGGAACTCTGTATTTGCCCAGGGTAACTTAAAATTTGTAGCAGTCCTCCTGCCTTAGCTTCTCAAGTGCCAGGATCACAGGCCTGAGCTGTATGCCCACCTTTTAAAAAGAAACTTGACTTGCATTTTATTGTAATTATTGAAGGATGTATGATTTCAGGCATGTAGTAGATGCTCCAATTTTTAATTATGGAAACAAGTAAACCCCTAAAACAAGCTTTTGGAGGAACTACTTGTTCTTGTTCATTTTGTATCCTCAAATTTGACCATAGCCTCCCATTTGTCCCTGCCTTTCAGAGTTGTCTTTGAAAACATTCTTGTTGCTGAGAGTTTTGTCCAAGAGGATATCCACAGACCAAGACACAGAATGACTATTAGACACATTTGTGAAAGACTTGATTTATGACCTCTTGGTGACTTTTTTGTTAATCTACACCAATGTCACTTTGCATGGATTACAGGTCCCAAGCATGGCCAAAGAAGTGGTGTGAAGTGTCATTAATGTTCTTCACAGTGACAACTTGTGTCCAGAGTATTATCTAGCTAGGACCACAGCATTTCCCTGAATCTTGTGAACTTGTCTGTTTTAACAGCAACCAAGAAACAGTGGAGGCTTTTTTGGCTGTTTTTTGAGTAATTTTGTTTCTGTTTTGTTAGAGAAAGGAAATTAAATGATTCCTATGGCCCTAGATGTGAGCTAGGTCTGGGTCACATGCCCTTGGTGCTTCTATAGTTGGATGATCCTCTTGAGCTAGTTAAAGTGTTGGAATGACTGGAGCTGAGCACTATCATTGCTAATTAAATTCATATTATTGTTGGTTTTCCCCTGTGAACTGTTAGTACTCTGGTGAGTGCCTGCAGGCAGCCTGCACATGCAAAAGTAACTGTGTGTCCAGTGCTGTAAGTGTGTCTGGCTCTCCAGCTCACATGGAATACTTTCTTGGGTCATTCAACCCCTCTGAGGCAACCCATGGAAAGCCATTGTATTTGTTGTAAGAAAGGAGTAATCTCTTTAACAACACTACCTGGTTCTGCCATGTTACTGTTAAACTGTATTATGTTTTTGTTTTTGTTTTTTTAAGTTGCCTCTTATGTCAGTAGATGTACTGCATTTTAGAATCTTTTTCAAACAACTTATCAAACATCATGATAGTAGGGAAGGCTTGAGACCTTTTTTCACTTAGTGTCCATCCACCGAAAATGCTTAGTATAATTGTTATAAATGAATACTGTTATCTCTTTTTTAAAGCCATTATTCTTATTCCATAACCCATTAACTTTTAGAATTGTAGCTTCAAGGTTTTTTTTTTTGTTGTTGTTGTTTTGTTTTTAACCAGAAACAGATGTGATTTTTTACTTCGCTCTGTTCTATTTTCAGTGTTTAGGATCAAACCCCAGTGTCCTACATATCATTAGGTCAGCAGACTGACACTGAGCTACAATTCTCTACCTGGACTGTGACTTAGAAGTAGCATAGGTTGTACACATTAACTTTATTTAATTTTTTATGTGATATTTTTTCCTATAGTTTATTTTCATTATCATCTTTTGGTATAGAAGAACCATATAGAATAAAGGCATATTTGGCTTTTCTCTAAAAAATGATGTTCATTGGCAGAGACTCCAGAGTATTCAGAAAACTGTGTCTGGAGTAGAGAAGTGTTGGTTTAATACGTAGACCATGCCCAGTGAGAAGCCTCCACACATAGCCAGAGCCACCAGCTTTTTTTCCTGTGTCTGATTACCAGTTCCTATTCTTAGTACAGTTGCTGCAATAACTATGACAACAAGAAGAAAGGAAACTGTATTCAGGTTCTTCTAGATTCTAGAAAAAATGGCTTAGCCCATTCAAAGAGCTCCAGAGACATCCATTTCAGTACAACTTTCTAACATTCTAGATGGTAAAGTGTTTGGCAGCAAGCATGAGGATCTGAGCTTGTATCACCAGAAATTGGACACAGTACTGCAAGCCTATACTTCTACCACTTTTATGACAGTGTAGGCTGTGGAAACAGGAGACTCTAGAAGCTTGAGACCAACTAGCCTGGCGTGGTCAGCAAAAGACCATATATGAAACAAGGACTGATACCTAAGGCTGTCTTCTGACCTCCATACATGCCTGTGTGCACAAGCAGAACTTTAAAAGAAATATTTTAAAGAGAATTGTGTTATTTTTTTTATACATAGAGAAGGAAAAAAGGACCTTATGACTCGAGAGACGAGTGGGTAGAGTGTCATCCTGTCCCTTCACATGAATTTTAAGCCTTGATAACCACTTTTAAGAAAAGGTCTTAAAATGTAGGGACATCTTACATCCTGGGCCATATGTAGAGGAGAAAGGACAGAAGGAAGGCAATCTCCCTTTTAAATCCCCAAGAACTTTTGGATGAGGTAATTTTATAGAATGAGTTAGCTTGTCCTGCTAGTGTATAGTGTAGCACATGGCTTCTCTGTAGCAGTTACCCACTTGCAAGCAAGTCCTCTTGAAGTTATTGTAGACTTTCAGTGAAGGGTAGAGGTATTATTATACCTTGTACAAAAGCATGGCTAGTCCTGGTTTCAGCTCTCTCCCTTAACATTCTGTCAGTGTGTTTCAAGTAGTTTGTGTCAAAAGCTTCTGAAAATGTTGTTCTTGGTTTTAGAGCTTGACATGTGGAGCATCTCAAGGGAACAATTCTCTCCAGATACTTACGCCTGGCATCACATTGTCTTTGACTTAGGGGTACCTGTAGATTCTTTGTCCATTAGCAAAACAGTAAAACTATGTTATAATCAGTCTCACTTGGCCTTGAGAAATCTGAAAGTTCGTTTTCTTGTTCTAGTATAAACTCATTCCATTTTTCAGTATAGTCACATCAAAATTGTTGCTTTCATTAGACTATCATGGCAATACATTATTCTCAGCTGGACCTGCAGATAGGTGTAAGTTCTGGCTTTCTTTGGAATGAGGAGCTATATTGTCATTCTCTCTTCTTGTCCTAAGTTAATCTTACCCTTAGTTACATCACTTTCCACATTTCATTCTCTTTTTCAGAACTGCAAAATTCCTCAGAATCGATAAACCCATTTGACAGTGGTTCAGTTTTTTTAGTTTTTGTTTTTTACTTTCCTACAGCTGTCACCTTCTGGGTCTTTATGTTAAGAGTTTCCTTTATTGCTCTTGGAATCCTTGTACCTGGACCTCATTCCTACATCTCCTTGGGTTTAGTTTCTTACTTTTTGTTGTTGCTGACAGTAACTTTGTGGACTAGACATAAGTAGGAAAATTCTAGATGTGGTACTCTCTTCAGGAGGAGCCATCTTCTATTTTCCTTCTCCATGCATTGGCATTGACCTTTCAAGATGTGGTCATCAGGAGTGAAGGGCAGCAGGGTTGTGTTCCCTGGGTAGAAGTATTAGCTTCCTATGCCAGTACCTGTGCCAGTGAATTTTTTTGTCCTGAAAATGACTTTGAAGAATTGCCAATGAACGTTTAGTAGAGCTAATCCTTTAAAGTTTATGCAATAGTTTGGTTAAATCCTGATTTGCTTCATTAGTTAAGCAGAAACCCAAATGACTTTTCAAAAACAAAGCAGGCAGCCTGACAGAGAGGTTACAGGTTTTGTCCAACCCGCAGCCATTTATTGAGTACCTGTTAATGTCAATACTAACAGTAAGATGATTGGAACCTCTGAGTAAAATAATGCTGTTCTTCTAGATGCAGATGTTCACATTAGGTGGAGGGGTGAAGTGTGAGCAATAAAAGGAGCTAGTAAGTACCATACCATGAAAGTGTTTAGTATCAAAGCAAATTAACTCTGAGAGTGTATTCAAAAAGCTTGGTGGGAAGAGTGACATTGAAATTGGTGTTGAAGGGCAGAGTGTTCTTGGCAAAGGCATAAAGTAAAAGTGAATATGACAGATCTAGAGAAAGTAGAGAGGGCTTAGTCACTGAGCATCTACTGTGCTATTTGTTTGGGTCACATCTCATTGAAGTGTTGTATCCTGTTAAGGCCTTGGAGATTGTAACAGTCCCCATAAAGGACAAGCAGTGTTCTTCCTTCCTTAACTGATGACATATTGGACACCCCCAAATTATTCTAATAGCACAGGATTAGAATTAAACACAGATCACACCTTGTTTTATCCTTGTGTTTTGGAGGCAGGGTTTCGCTGTATAGACTAGGCTGGCTTTGAATTCACAGAGATATGCTTGCCTCTATTGCTCCACTATGACTGTGAGGTGGGTTTTCAATCCTGTGATAATTTTTATGACATTTTCACTCTCAAAAAAATAAAAAGTAAATAATTCATGGCAACTGATAGTGCTTTAGAAAAGTTGGTTTTGTTACCATTTAATAGTCAGCAGCCTTGACAGGGCTAATGTACTGAGCTTCCAACAGTTGCCTCAGTGACAGCAAGAAACTCTGATAAGGAATCTTAAAGAAGAGTGAAAGGGCAGATCCAGCCCATTAGAAAGTATTTTTTAGAGTGCTGGCCTGACAGAACTGTAGGAATCCTTGGGTATACTTGATGTTTACACAGTTCACACTTCCCCATACCTAGGCACATGCTCTTGACACACCTTTCTTAATGTTAGACCTCCATTTTCACAGTGTCTAGTGTCTGTTGTGAGTCAAGTTCCAACCTTGGTTTCTGCTGCCCTTGGTTCTCAATATTATTATACCCTCCTGTTTCTCCTATTTGTTGCCTCCCAGTTCTCTCTTTCCACGATCTTTAACTCATTGAGTCATGGTTGGTTCTTCAGTATTTGAGGCCCTTTAGCTTTTTCTTGTATCAGATTTAGTCTCTCAATGTGTATATGTTCTCTATCCCAGTATGTACTCAAAATGTGTTCCATGGAACAGAGTAGGAAATTATGGATTTAACAACAATTAAACTCACTTCACACCCCCTTTTAATAGCTGGATATGGTGGCATATACCTGAAATCTGAGGTAATTAGAAGATGAGGCAGCAGGATAACAGACAAGATCAAGACCAGCTCAAGAAACTCAACAAAACTGTTCCACACTTATAATGAATAAACAAGCAAACTAAATGAGCAAACAAATGAACAAATAATTAAATAAATTAATCCATTTGTTTTAGTGCACTTAGCTAGTATGCTCGATGACCTGGGTTGATCCCCAGGGTACACTTGCACATACACTGACACACAAAAAGATAAAGAGAGAAAAGCCTTCTGTAGAATTTCAGTGTACAAAGGTAGATCCTGAGTTTCTATGAAGTGTTTCTCAGTTTTATTATTTACTCCTGTTCTTTATTTTGTGGGCCAGGGCATGATTTCTGAAGGGCCTTTATTAATTGGCTTATGTTCTAGAAGGATTCAAACCACATTACCCTACACTGTGGATACCCACATTCACCAAGGACAGCAGTAGGCCAATTGCTTGGTTAAAACTGCCATTTTTGATTGGCACACACCTTTAATCCCAGCACTCAGGAGGCAGGCAGATCTCTGAGTTCAAAGCCAGCCTGGTCTACAGAAGGAGTTTTAGGACAGCTAAGGCTACACAGAGAAACCCTGTTTTAAAAAATCAAAACAAATAACACCCCCATTTCTCCCCCATCCCCACCAAAAGAAAAAAGCACCCTACCATTTTAAATCATTTAGTTCCAGGTGTCAGGGCCATGCCTTTAATCACAGCAGAGGCAGGTGGATCTCTGTGGGTTCTAAAATAGTCAGGGCTACATAGACAGTGGTAGTGGTGGGGTTTAGTATGCTGTATTGTATAACTGTCACCACTATGAGGTGCCAGAACATTCTGTCACTCCCTAGAAGAAATAATACCCGTGGATGGAGCAGTCTCTCCTTAACACTTCCAAGCTCAGGATAACCACTAGTCTGCTTTCAGTCTTTTTATTTGCATGCTTAACATTTTATATGAATGGACTCATACTTGTCTGGTAATATCTGCTGGGCTCTCCTTAGTGAAGTTTTGATAAAGACCCAGATCTTAAGTCTGCATTTCCCTGCTCCTCCAAAGCTGTTCTCTGTCACTGACCAAACCCCTTAGGTGTTTTAAGTAACAGTGTAGTCCGTTTGGAAACCTCCAGCTCGCATGATCAGAAGTTCCATGGAATACAGTAAAACAGGGTCACAAATGTGCTTGCTATTGCTGTGACTTGACCTGAGATTTTGGGAAGCTGAATCTGAGCTGAGTTGAGTCTCAACCTTTTCCAGAAAGTCATAGGAGACTGAACTGTTGGTACAATTTGGTGGTCATTGTTTACCCTCTTCTGTTGTATAAGGGCTTGGTATTTTAGTCTACTTTTCATTCAATACCCAGGGCATTCCAGGATGGGCTAAGTCCTGTGGGAGTATCCTAAAGGGAAAGGTTGTACTGACTGCCTTGCTGCAGAACCCTCACTAGTCCTACAAAATAAACTCTGAAACTGAGGACTCATGAAGAAATAGGACTTTGTCTTAGAATTCTCAGGGGTTCGATACTCACTAGCTACAAAGACAGCTTTGATAGCTCCTTTAGTACTCTCAAATCTCTGACTTGCCTGCAATCTCTCTTACACTATTGCATGGCATTCTGATTCTAAGAATCTCTAGACTGTGCCATCATTGCCATCTGGAGATCAAGCATACCTTTGCATGGAAAGTATGTCACCCATTTGCTTCAGTGCTTCTTGTCTTCAGTGTGGCATTTACTGCTTGAAACTCTGATACTATCTTGATATCTAAAGTCTGTTCTGATTTTAAGGCCCCTTTCTTTGTTTTACCACAGACTATGACTTTTTATATGACTGGTCAGACTAGTCTCATTCTTCCTCCAGTATCTTTTGCACCTCTTCACCAAGTTTGAGATGATTAGTCCTACTTCCTTCAGAGTTTGCTTTGAGGCTCTGCAGCTTCAGATACAACTCCCATTCTTAGCATCTTAACTTCTCTTGCTGCTTACATTAAATAGCACATTGCCCTTGACTATAACCAATTTAAAGCTAGGAACATTTTTTTCCCTGAAGATTTTCACTTTTCATGTTTTCTCTCTCATCTGGTTAGCTCTCAGAGAAAGGGGCACAGAGTGAGTGGGTTGAGTAGGAAGTCAGCAGACAAAATCCATAGGGCTTGCCTATGATGTCTTGGAAAACAAGTAAGGAATAATATACACGAGCTTTCTGTTTGCTGCTACAAGTTATTACAGATCTGTTGGCTTAGAAAGAACAACACTGATCTTGATACATTGACCTACCTGGAGAGGATGTCTTTGGAGCTAATATCCTATCTATAGTGGAACCCAGAAAATTCTTTGTTTTGTTTTCCCAAAATAGAGTCTCACTATACATGTAGTCCTGACTGTCCTGGAACTCACTAGGTAGACCAGGCTGGCCCCAAATTCTCAAGAGATCCACCTACCTCTGCTTCCTAAGTGCTGAGATTAAAGGTGTGTGCTACTACTGATCCTAGCAGCTGCTTAATACTAATCTAATGACATTTCTTCAATTTAAGAGTTTAGCTCATCAGACTGGAGAGGTGGTTCAGCAGTTAAAACCATTAGATACTCTTCTAGAAGACCCAAGTTTAACTCCCAGCACCCACGTAGTAGCTCACATCATCTGTAACTCCACTTCCAGGGAATCTGACTCTCTCTTCTAACCCCTAAGGAGACCAAGCACACACCAGGTGCACAGATGTACATACTAGCAAACCACTTGCACACATTTAAGTAAACAATATTAAAAAGGAATTTAGCACATATAATATTAGACTTACAATTTAGTAAATCTAGATAATTTAGATAATAAAAAATTTTCTCTTTTCAGATTGCTCTTGGGCTCTGGTATGTTAAACTATTCCTTAAGCAAATGTCTGCTCACCCCAGGTAGGGAACCAGGGACAGACCAAAGCACAAATGCCACAAGGTCCATGTTAGCAAACCAGTGAGTTTATTGGGTCCACTTATAGTAGCAAGAATGACTTAAAAACAACAGTATCACCAAAGCCATCCCAGCATGCATAATCGCTGACAAAAGCTGGAATCCTAGAACACACTGCTTGACTTGCAGGCAACTTGCCTGGTCAGTGGGTGTTTTTGCCAGGCTACTTAGCTAATGTGGTACTCTTACAGGCAGGTTGGCATATCTGCTTCTTCTAGGTAACATGATTGATTTCTTTGTCCTTGATTGTCTTTGTGACTTACATAAAGCCTTGAAAGGGAGGTGCCTTGTACATCTGGCCAATTTCATGGACTTCCTGAGACTCTAAAGATTACTTTCTGAGTCTTAACGATCCTGCCTTTAAAACCTCTGAGTCTTTTATTTTTAAGATCTATTTTTATTTTGTGTGTATGTATGTTTTGCTTGTATGTCAGTGCACAGTTTGAATGTCCACAGAGACCAGAAGAAGTGTTGATCCCCAGGAACTGGTGTTAAGGATGATTGTGTGCTGTCTGTGGATGCTGAGAATTAAACTGGTCCTTTGCAGGAGGAACAAGTAACCTAACCACTGAGCTAAATCTCTAGCCCTAGAACTGAGTTTTAATGAGCTTCCTTTTAGAACTTACTGGGTCTTAAGGAACCTAGGAAGAAATTACTACAGAATATCCTGATACAAGTCAGTGCTAGAACTGTGAGCATAGACCTTGGAATTTCTGTTGTTTGTAGACTTTTATATGAGAAAATAAGTTGATGCTCCTCTACCTAGTTTTTATTTTGTGCTGTGTAGATTTTGAAAAGACCTCAAAGAATAGCATCTATTTCTCAATAACCATTTGTAGTCGTTAACTAGCCTGCTAACTATACTGATGGTTTGCCACATTTCCAGTTTTGAATGTGTCTCTAGGCCTTCTAAGTTAATGTGATGTTAAGATCTAGAAACCAAACAGGACACTATTCTGGTTAGTTTCATTTATAATTGCTTAGTGTTAAATTTATGATATTTTATAGCAATTTAGATTACTATTTATATGAAATTCTTTCTCTACCTCTTATCAGGTTGCTTCCATCTTGGACAACCATTACTTTCAAGACAGAGAGAAAGCAGCCATAAAGTATATTTATAGGTGCTGGAGACATGGCTCAGTCTGTAAAGTGCTTGCTGTGCAAACTTGAGGGCTTGAATTCAATCCCCAGTACCATATGAAACCAAACCAGCACCAGACAGGCAGAGACAGAAAGATTTCTGAGACTTACTGGCCAGCCATTCTAGCCAAATTAAAAAGTTCCAGATTAATTTAAAGATTCTGTCTCAAAAAATAAGGTAGAGAGAGAGATTGAGACATCTGACATTAACCTCTGGCCTCCATATGCATCCACAAATGTACATACATACACACGAATGTGTGCATATATTCACATATATATCTTTATTAATTTTTATGGGTATGGATACTTTTGTTTGCATCTATTTGTGGAGCCTAGGCAGGACTGGTGCTTATGGAGGCCAGAAGAGGGCATCAGATGACAGTTGTGAACCACCATGTGCATGTTGGGAGTTAAACCTAGTCTTCTGGAAGAATAGCCAGTGCTCTTAACTATTAAGTAATTTCTCCAGCCCTTATGATATCTATTTTTAGTGGTTTTTTTGTGTTCTCTCCAGTGCTCAGCTCATTATAATGAGATAAAATTCCCTATGGGTTGAAAAACTATTTCCCTGTCTTAAAGTTTAAAGTTTTGAGTTGGCTTTGGCTTAGTACACAATAAGAAATGCATAAAGGAAGTCAAGCCAGTCTGTGGCCAGCCTGTTGACATTTTCTTTTCATTTTGTGTCTTAGATGCACCCACTGGGCCTGTGTAATAACAATGACGAAGAGGATTTGTATGAATATGGCTGGGTAGGAGTGGTGAAGCTTGAACAGCCAGAATTGGACCCCAAACCATGTCTCACTGTCCTGGGCAAGGTAAGCACCAGGCCTTCTGTGTCACTGCCACTGTGGTTGATGTCTTCCACTTAAGCATTTTTCTGAGTTTCAAATAGCTGGTTCTGGAGAAGAGTCATGCTGTCACAACACTCTACTCCTGCCCTGCCCCTACCTACAGTGTGGCCTTGGGCAAGTTGCCTTCCCTGAGAGTCTTAGCTTCTTATTTGTGAAATGGGCTGATACACCTTTGGGACTAGACGTTTTATGCCTAAGATTTGGGTGGTTTGGGAAAGTATTAAGGTATTTATATTGTCTGTTAAGTAACCTTGGGGACCTGGGGCCGTACTCAGTAATCACACACATTCATATATGTGTGGCAAATCATATGGATATTCACATTGAGTGGGACAACTAAAATCTAAATAGCCTCTTGTTAGGCCACAGCTGCTTTGCCTCCAAATGAGTTCAGGTCCATTAATTTTTGTTACCAAGTACGTTATGGAAAACCTTTTGGGATTTAGAGCTTCCTTGGTTTCAGAACGCAGACAGCAATTATGGTTCTGCATTAGAACTTACCTCATGAGTGTCTAGGAGGTGAGGGAGATGCAATAACTGATGCCTCGTGTTCCTCTGTTGGCTGGTGGCACACCATTTAGAAGACAATACAATGACTTTTTAGCTGCTAAAGTCAGTATAACTTCTGACTACAGTATAAGAAACTATTAAGTTTACTTTGGAAATCCATCCTTCAGAAACTTGTAATCTGATAGGTCATAATCTGTTTTAAAGTGGATTATTATTTTGTTAAAAGAAGGATTTTGTGAAAGTAATTTTAATTTTTGGTTAGAGGAAAGGTGTTTCTTCCTAGACATTTTATGATTCCCAAAGCTACAGATCTGTGTGCCCTGGTAAGACACTTGAGTCCTATTCCTGGAAGCTGAGGCTCTTTTGGATATCCAGGCCAGAGAAGAGGTGGCATTGGTGCAGGGGGCTATCAACAAACCTAAAGAATTTCTTGCCAGCCATTCCTTAAAGGTTTTTGGTCCTGGAGACCCCTGAAGCCTAATTTGTCTTTTGAGAAGCTCAATGACTCCTGTCAAGTTTTCCTGCCCTTTCATTGGGGGAGAAAACCTGACACTAATTACAGCCTGTTTGGTTTATGGTTCACTAAATTGAATCAAGGTATTTGGTGTGGCTCAGCCTTGATATTTCATCATTTCAGTAGTTGACCAGAGCTGTTTAATGATGGTTAGGAGCAGTCACCCTCTTGAGAGTTAGTGTTTTCTTAGGAGAAATGCCAGCTACATCCAAAGTGTAGGAACAGTGTTCTCCTTGTAGGTGTGTGCTTCAAATATGCCATTTGTTTCTACACTTAAATGAAGCTTACTGCCTTCATTGTTTTCCTCAGTCCCATGGGGCTCCATCTCTTGTGTTTATGAATGGGTTCTAACAGGGCCCAAAGTATAGCCCTTGTTGTCCTTAAACAGTTTAGTTGTGGGCATTTATTGAAGTCACTCAGAACCAAATTGTTTCCCCCACTGCCTGAAACAACTGTACCATGGTTTACTTAGTAAGTTTTATATGGTTTGGCCTGCTGGTCTGTGATGCCAGGGGAATAGAAACTTTAGATGTGTATTGAATCATGGAGCATTTCTTGTGTTTGCTCTTAATGAAATAGTTATTGAATGTGGGTGACAAGGGAGCTTAGTATGTGGCTCTACCTGTCTAAGAACAGCAACTTATTTCTCTTGGGAAAGGCTAGAACTGGGAGTGTGGCACAGGAAACACATATTTGCTGTTGCTGTTTTCCCTAAGAGTTGGCATCTGAATAAAATCATTAGTAAAGATGCCTGGCCCAGACAGAGTAAGGTGGTTTGCTACTTGCTTTAAACGTGGGTTGCTAAAGGAGATATGATAAATCCTTCCTTTCTTTCTCCTCCTTCCTTTTCACAGCATTAATTTTATTAACTTTGCCAACTCTATTTTCTACTTTTATGATTTCCCAAGGATAGAAACAGAAAGACTCTGCTGCAGTTGGGGGAAGGGGCAGTAATTCTCACAGCAGCTCAGTATGCCAATGCCCTGCAGGCAGCGTGATTTTCTTTCTATTTTTTTGGCTTTCAGTGGCTATGGCAAGGAGTTACAGGCAAGGAAAAGCACAGAGGCTTAGGAAGTTGGCTGAGAGTGTAGTTTGTAATAGTTTCTGCCTAGTAGCATGAAGCTCCAGGTTCCATCACCAGCACTGCAATTAAAAAACAAAACAAAACAAAAAACCCAGGAAGTTAAAAGGCATAGGAAGAACACAACAGCTAGCTCAGTGAGCAGGTGGGGGTGCAAGAACTGCTGTGAATAGATGTAAGCCTTTCAGAAACCAAGAGGGCTAAGACACAGACCTCTTCTGCCCACAGAAAGTCATGAGCTGAAACTCTGAAGATTTTAAAAAACACAAATGTCTCTCTAGGAATTCAAATCAAGTTTTATTTTAAAAGCAAAAGGCATAAATTTATCACCTTGGTTTATTACCAAGGGATTTGAGTTTAGAACTTTAAACTCATGAAAGAAAAATAATTTATGATCATGTTCTTCTGATGTTTTCAGTTCTGTAGAAGGTACAGACAAGGTCAGCTGGCTAGGTAAATTTGGGGTAAGGACAACTCCACAGGAAAAAGAAGCGGGGCCAGGACACATAACCAGGCCCCCCACTTCAGGCCAGGTTCAAGTAAACCTCTGCAGCCATTTTCTGGTTTCTTTTTTACTTAGTGTGGAGTTGTTGTTCTGGGACCTTGTTTGTCTGATACCCTGAGCTTCAGGATCATGATTAGGATCTTCCCTAATACCCTCATTACAGAGCTGAAAGATTGAACCCCCTGGAAACAGTGGGATTGACATCTGGGGGCAGTTTACTTTTGAGAAGGATCTTAAATGCCTTAGGCATTTCAGCTCTTAAGCTTTGTAGTGTTTATTAAGCATATTACAGAGCTGCAAAGAATTGAAGAGGTTAATCTTAATTCGACTATTATGACCCATTAAATTCCTGGAGACTCTTATGTCAGGACACACATGTTATGCTAGAATTTCAAACAGAATTTGATTAGCCTAAATTCTGAGATTTCAGGCTAGATAAGCCCTAACCCCCAGGTAGACCAATTCTGTGATAGTTTTTTGAAATACAGTACATCCAGCAAGCCTGGACCTTGCTATGTCCAGTACTTCAGAAGATGGTAAGAGGAAGTTAACAAAAAGATATTTGGAGGATTTTATGTTAGAAATGCCACCTGGCTGAGTGACCTTAGGCAACTTCAGTTCTTGGTCCCTGCTCCTTTGTGAAGCACCACCTTTCTGATTGCTATAGGGCTGAGAGGTGTTAACAGAGCACTTGGCTCAGAACCTGGTTCATACAACATTGGATGGGTGCTTGTCACGTTGACATCTTGTCCACCATTCCATATTATGGTGAGAAAACTGAGTCCTAATGTGCTTCATCCACATGATGTGATGCCTAGCTCACAAGAGTCTAGAGCTGAAACACAACTATTCTGTGCCTCACCAGTGTTGACTTCTTGTCTCCTTTTGTCTGAGCCAGTCTTCTAGATAATAAACACCAGCCACTTTGAGTATCACCAGGTATGGTCTGGACTGTTGCCTCTACATGGTACAGTCACAACTCTCACTCCACAGACAAAGGATTTGCTCTGAAGATTGAGCAATATCACAGAACCTGCATCTGGTGCTGCCACTCCTCAACAAGTTCATAGCCCCCTCCCCAGATCTTATCTCCCTATCTGCCTGCCTGCCTACTCAGTGGGAGATACATAGTTGAAATCTCCAAATTTCAAGAATGGGATTCATTGGCCTGTCTCAAATTAGGCACTCTGTAGACTGATCAGCTGTTCTCTGGGGCTGAAAACACACTATGAAACTAAGCCTGTCTTACCTTGTCATGAGTGAAATAGGAAGAAAATGGTTTTTTTAGAAGAGGTCTGAGGTCTGGGGTAGTGCTGGGCTGCTATCCTTAAGCAGGCCCCTGTAGTTGCTAAGTCAAGAATGCTGTCACAAGCTGGTGAGTGATGTTCTCAGTACCAGGCTACCTGAAGTTAGGTCTATTGAGAGGAGACTCTTGGGTCACATGTGTTTGCATAGTAGAGATCTGTACATGGATGTGGTCATGGTTGTTGAAGGGATGCCAGCCAGAATGGACTGTGAAAGCAGGAGATGTGGGAAGAACAGAGTAGACCAAAGGAAGACAGGTTCTTTAGGGGTGTGGAAAGTTGCTGAGGAAGGAAGCTTTTATGTTGAGGAATTTGGTCCTCATGGAGCTGCTAAAGGATTCTACTAGAATGACTGATTGTATCCAAAGATCTGTCACTGGAGGTGCTTTTTTGGCAGTGGCATCTAGACTAGACAAAGAGAACCAGGTACCCTTTGCTACATGGTATCTTGGGAAACTGAGTAAGCCCGAGCATCCATCATTTTTAGCCATAGCAGTTGTTGAGGAGTCATGTTTGCTTCTGTTCTATTCCATTTTCACTATTACACATGTAGTGCAGAGACTGAATAGCATGCAGAGTGACAGGGAAGAAACCTGTGCCCTGAGCAATACAAACTGCCCCCTGGTGAGCTACAGGGAAACCAAGGATGAACCTTGCTTAGAGAAATGTCAGTACAAAGAAAAATAAAAATCTTGCTGCTTTGGTTTTTGTTTTTCTAGTGAGCTCTGACTTATGCACCTGGTGACTTAAGGTGACCAGAAATCAGAGCCAAGGGTTATTTTCCTTTAATCAAAGTTTAAACTCTAGTTGTAATAGTTTGTTTGTTTACTTTCCATACTGAGGGTTGGAAGTAGGGCCTCCCACATGCTATCCAAGCACTCTACCATCAAGTTAGAGCCCAATTTCAACCTAGTTTCAACCCTCTCAAGCTCTGTGACCCCTGCTGTCACTAACCCCTTTGTATGTTCACACCTTCCTAAATAGGAGCAGTATCTAAAGGAGACAGTGCATCTGCTGTTGGCCATTGTACCCAGCACAAATGAATGTACTGCCTTTTTTTTTTTTTTTTTTTTGCTTGCTCTCTCCTTCCCTTATTATCTTTCTAATGCTGGTTTTTTTAGCATCCAAAGTTGTATTGCTTTTATAGTGAAATCCAGAAAGGAAGACAGAGAGTAAAATAAATGCTTATCAGACTCAGGGATCCAGGAACATAAAAGCCTGCCTGCTTGCTTTCTTTCTTTCCTTTCTTTCTTTCTTTCCTTCCTTCTTGCTTTCTCTTTCTTTTTCTGTCCCCCCCTTTCTTCATTTTTCCCTTTCTTTTAAGCAGGTGGAAATTTTCATTTTGGGAAGATGACAAGGTTCTGGATGTTATTGATAGTCATGATTGACGGTGTGAAAAGTCTTTCATTCTGCTGACCATAGTTAATATGGTAAATTTTGTATTATATATTATCCAAATAAAATGCCATGTCTCCTAAATAACTTTACAGTATATGAAGTAGAATGGCAGTAGGTATAAATAATTACAATAATAAGGTGGGATGTGTTGCTTGTGCCTGGAATCCCAATCAGTACTTGAGAAACTGAAATAAGAGGATTATTATGAGTTTGAGGTCAGCGTGGACTACATAATGAATTCCAGGCCAGCTTGGGCTCCAAAGTGAGGCATTATCTCAATAAATAAAACAAAGAACAACAAAATGGCAACAACAGCAACAGAGCTAAGTTTTTGTTCCTGAAGTGATAAAGTGTAGCCCTATGAAGGGATGCCTGATACTTCTGAGTCCCCATATACAGAAAAAAAGGGGACAGAAATGGGAGAGCCCCACTCTGCTCTGTCTGGGGAAAGTGTCTTCCCTGTCTTTCAGACAGCAGCTCTCAAAATAGACAAGTTTGTTCATGGTTTTTGTTGTTTTTAATGAAGTGCCTTCCTTTTTAAAAAATATAATAATTCTCTGAGAATATTATTTTGATCATATTCAACCCTCTTCCCCAACTCAAACAGATCATTCTCTAACCTCCCTAACCACACAACTTAAGTTTTCTCCTTCTCTTACTCTCTTGCTCTCTCCCTGAGTCCAGTTTGTATTGACCTACTACTACTCCTGAGCATGAGGCCTGCCCTGGAGTGTGATCAGTGTACCAGGTGCCGCACCACTAAAGAAAACTGACTTTTCCTCTCTCAGCAATCAGGTGCCAAAAGCTCCTCAGGCAGGGGTGGGACTTCGTGCCCACCTTCATTCTTGTACGTGAGGGTTTTGTCTGGCTTGAATTTTTGCAGGCCTAATGCATGTTATCATAGCCATTAGGAGTTCATATGTGCATCTGCTTCTTGTACTTGGAAATCAGTTTTCTTGAAATTATCTACCACAGTGGCTCTTAACAATCTTTCAGCCTCCTCTTCCAAATAGATTCCTGGGCCTTGAGAGAAAGTGTGTAATATAGACATTCCATTTAGGTCTGAGTTCTCTAAAGTCTCTTATTCTCTGTATGATGACCTGTTTGTTGTGAATCTCTTGAGTTAATTGCATTTACCATCATAAGAAGCAGCTTCTCTTTCAAGGGCTGAAACATGCACTGATTTGTGGGGATAGCAGTAAGTCATTAGGAGGTGTTTTATTACTGTTTTCATTTAGTAGAGTAATGGTAGTAGGTTTTCCTTTAGGGTCCATAACCCACCTATCTATGGGTTCTTGGCTTTGTTAACAGTGCCAGGTATGGGTTCCATTTCCTGGAATGGGCCTTTAATCCATTTGTTTTTCTCATAACATTAACACCACTATTGCACTAGTGGCCCTCTCTTGCCAAGCAGGGTCATTATAGCTCACAGCTTTCACAGTTGGGTGAGATTGATGATTACCTTTCTTTTCCTATTCTATGCATAGCATCTTCCACACTATGAAAGCTAGCCAGTAGAGCAGATGTTTCTAGATGATACTGTCTATATTTCTCTATGTTCTAACTCAAGGATGTGATGTCTTCAGTGAATAGGTTCCTGTTGTCATATTCTAGAGGGTAACCAGCAATAGCCTGTAGTTCAGAACAGAAATTTTGGTTAAAAGGTGAATGTACTTTTATTTCTGTTCTTTTTCCTCACATAGTAGATGGAGAAGAAAATGAATCTAAGTGAAATGGGGGGGGGTATTTATCTCCAGATATTAACCCAAGCCTGTATGTGACACAGTAATGGCAACAGTTGGCGCTTAAAAGGAAAGGGGCTGGACAGTGGAGGCAGAGGTGAATGGATCTCTGAATTTAAGACTAGTCTGGTCCTCAGAGTTCCAGGACAGCCAGGGAAACAAAGAGAAACCCTGTCTTGATAGAGAGAAAGGGAAAGAAAGGGGAGGGGAGGGGAAGGGAAAAAGGGGGAAAGAAAGGAAAGGGGAGTGGAGAAAGAGAAAAGAAAAAGGAAAGGAGAAAGGACAGAAGGAAAACAAAAAAAATACAAGCAAGAAAAATTTCTGCCAAAGTACTCAAGACCTCATGATGATGAATAGGTTTTAGCAAATACCTTGGGCTTAGGGTTGTTCTCTTCTGGGATCTCACTGGCTTCTCCAGTTCCGATGTAGTTGTTAATCCAACACTTCAGGTTTTAAAGTGTGGCCAGGGGACCCTAAAGTTCTTTTCAGGACTCAAATGACCAGAACTATTTTCATACTATACTACAGTGCTGTATGTCTTTTTCACTCCATCCTCTCAGAAGTGTGTGATAGATGGAGCTTTCCAAGAGTGTCATTGTATGTGCAGACTTCATCCTTCTCACAAGTGATGGAATATGTGCTTGTGTGTTCTATATTCTACCTTTATGTTTTAGTTTCTAATAAGCTAAGTATCAGTAGCTATAACCCATTCAAACAAAATTTGAGGGAGTTCTTAATTTTTGAGAGTATAAAATGAAATCTGAAATCTGACTTTACTAACCCAGTGATTTTGTTCCTCCTTCAAGATCATCACACAGGACTCACCTAAGCTCTATGACTGCTGCAAAGTATCAGTGGGACTGAGTAGGCAACACAGGTCATATAGGGCAATGTATAACATTAAATGACCAGACAAATAGGAAGAGCTTTTTAGTATCCTAGAATGTCTCAGTATCTTTGAGGCTTGAATTACTGTATAATCTTTAGCCATCACCTTCTAGAAACAGGTTATAAAGATGAGCCTTTATCTGAGGTAGAAAGTTTTAGGTGTCTGGTAAGGGTCAGAGTCCATTTTGAGTCCTGTGTGTACTGGGGAGGAAAGAGAGGTGCTTATCCTCAGCACAGAACTCTCATTTGGGATTTTGCTCACAGATGTTTCCCAGAATTCATGAGTGTCCTGGTCCTTAACCCAGGCTCAGCTCAGCCATTTCAAGAGGAATGATAGAACTGAAATTCTTGTGTCTGAAGAAACACAGTTGTTTGGCTGTTCCAGCTGCTTTACATTGCAGTCTTTAACCTCAGTGTGCTGCTTCTGGTCAGCAGAACAAGTAGTTATTTGTCATACCCTGGCACAGAGCAACATGACTACAGTTCATTGCTTTGGCATTCATAGAACATTCTATGCAATGCTTAGGACACTTCCCATATCAGTTTTTTTTTTTTTCAATTTAGTTTTATTTTTAATTATAAGTATGTGTCTTATTTGCAGATGCCCACAGAGGCCAGAAGGTTTCTGATTTCTTGGAACTGGAGTTACAGGAAGCTGTCCAACATGGGTGCTAGGAATCAAACTCAGATTCTCTACAAGAATAACATTCTCAGCTGGGCACTTGCCTTTAATCTCAGCACAGGAGGCAGGGGCAGGTGGATCTCTGAGACTTTAAAGCCAGCCTCGCCTACAAAGCTAATTCCAGGACAGTCAGGACTGTTACATAGAAAAGGCCTGTCTCAAAAAAGAGTAGCACTCTTATCTGCTGAGCCATTTCTCCAGCCCATGCCCATATTTTATAGATTTTTTAAAAATGTCTTACATTGTTTTCAACCATATTTGAAGACATTTTTTTAGTTTTCAGAAAAATGTGTTAGGGTAGGGTAGAACATGGAGGGAGGTATAGGCCAGAATACTAAGCATCCTATTGTGCACAGGACAGTCTCCACTACAGAGAATTCTCTGACTCTACAAAATGTAATACACAATTACTTGTCTGACAAAAATAAGAAGGGACTGGAGCAATATTTCAACAGTTAGGAGCATCTGTTGCTATTATATAGGACCCAGGTTCAATTCCCAGCACCCATCTGGCAACTCAAAAATGTCTCTAACTCCAGTTCTAGGGAATTCAATGCCCTCTTCTGGCCTCCTTGGGTACCCAACACACACCTAGTATAAAACATGCAAGCAAAACACTTACACAATTAAAATACAGATAAATGTATTTTTTAAAATTTATTTGTTTATTATTAAGTATACAATATATAGAAGAGGGCACTAGATGTCATCATAGATGGTTGTCAGCCACCATGTGGTTGCTGGGAATTGAACTCAGGACCTTGGAAAGAATAGTCAGTGCTCTTAACCTCTGAGCCATCTCTCCAGCCCCAGATATAAATGTATTTTTAAATAATAAGGAAAAATAATCTGACTTCAAATATCAGTAGCATTAAGTTGGAAAATTTCTTTTTTATTGTAATATACAAATATTCTCTTCTCAAAAGATATTAGTTTATGGAGTAAATGAATGATGTGTAGAATACAGGCAGGCCATTTAAGCTAAGCAGCCTGTATGTGAATGATAATTCTACTTAGCAGAAGCCAAGGATCTTTTAAGCCAGCTAGTGTCTCTTGCCTCTATTTCTGTAAATTTGCTTCTGTAAAAAGCTGTGATGGACTGGTAAGACAATTCAGCTTGCTGCTCAAGGACTGTTTTTGAGTTTAGTTCTCTAAGCCCATGATTAAAAGAGAGAACTAGTTATAAGTTGTCCTTCCAGCCTCTACCACCCCAACATATAAATAAACTTGTAAGAATCTGTGATGATTTTTATATATTTTTATAAATGTGTGTATGTATACACACTCAACCACATATATATATGTATGCCAAGTTCACAGAAATTCAACAGTTTCCTTCTGTCTTCAAGCATACTTCTGCTGAGCAAATGTATATCCTTTCCTGAAGTGCATAAGTGAGTTTCTTGTTGGGCAGGAAGTTTGGAAGATTCTACAGATTTATTTTAAGGAACACTTAAAATAAATAAAATATATATCTTTTATATTTGGTTATTAAATAAAAAAGAAAGCAAGAAAGGAATTTGGTAAAAGAAATCAGACCAGGAGGAAAAGATTGGCTTGATATGAATGGAAAAATTTAGAAATTTTTGCTTTTGAGTTCATGTATCTGTTTTGAAAACCAGACTTTTAAAGTGATACTTTTCATCTACACCTAAATTTCCCATAAATCTGTTGATTAAAAGGCATATATGTCAGATATATCTTTAGCTATAAAAATCTGAAATCAACTGGGAGGCTTAAAGGAGTTTTGAAGATAGTAAGTGAACAGAATATTTTGTCTGCTAACCCAAGGAGCACAGGCAGCTTGTCACCTCCAAGACTCAGAGAAGCATGCCTCTCTGTCTTAGCAGTCCCTAACACTGCCTCCATCTGTTGAACCACTTCAATAGAGCTGCAGTAAAGTTGTTCCAGAACACAAAGGATGCTAACAAGGCAGCCTAAAAAGTTCATCACAGGTAGTTACTAAATTGTCTACTCTGAGAATTTATGACTCTAATGATTACATCTTCATACTACAGCTACCACACAGTTTTCCAAAACCTCCCAGACCCGTTGACAAGCCCGCAATCTCATCTGCTCTCCATTTTCAAATAGAGGGCCTCAAACACATCTGGTTTTGCATATGCATTAACCTGCTTAAGTAGCTGGTCCTGGCCATGGTCAAGGATTTGAGAGCTGCCCCCTGACAATTCCCAAGGCCATGAAGAATATAGATATTTCTAACTTTTTATTTTAACACACGCACACACACACACACACACACACACACACACACACACACACACACACGGGGAGGGGGGAGCACAAGATAGAGCTTATATTGCATAGGCACAAAATACTGCTACACTCACATAGACTCTCCTGAAGACTAAGTAGAGGCATAGAGACATGGGTTAGACCTCAGATTCCTGACACAAATACCATATAGTTTCATTGTTTTACTTTGTGCTTCCTTTCCAAAGACACTAACTTACACAAACACACACATTCACAGTTCCTGGGATCCATTCTGTTCCATAATATTTTTTTTCAAATTTAAGTTACACTATATGATCTGACTGATGTCTTTGCTTTTTCTAGTTACTGAAATAAAAAAAGATCACCGAGAGGGATTAGCAGGTAAAGGAGCCTGCCACTAGTCCTGCCAGCCCAGGGCCCCTTGTACCTACATGGTGGAAAGAGAGAACCAGCTCCTACAGATTGTCCTCTGACATGCACATACCCACATGGTAGGCTCACACCCCATACTCTCCCCACATACCCCAAATAAATGAATGTAATAATATACATTTTTATTATTTATGAAATACTTTATTAGTTTCTGTAATCAAGCCCATGAAGATGAAACTTTATATATTTAATACAGTATTTTGTTCCTATCAATATATCCCAGTTACTCTAAGCACTATTAGAGTCAATAAGATTTTAATTATCCTGAAGAACTTTGGCAGTTTCGTGTACTAATTAAGAAACTTGGTCTTCACTCTTCAACTTAAACCTATTGCTATAGTTCTTCCCAAGTTTATTCACTCTTAAATGCCTCTTAGAGAAAAGTGGACTGTGCAAAGAACCTGTTGTCTTTCACCTTCATTCCTAGCCCTACCTCTGGTGTTGTATGGTTCGGGGGGGGGGGGCACAGGAGTGGGGCTGTATGTAAGTAAGGTACTTCCATGGCATGTGTGTAATATTAGATAGAGGACATCCTCTGATGTGTTCTGTACTTTACCCACTGAGCCATCTCCCTACCTCTGATTTTTAAAAATAAAAATTTGAATCATTATTTAAAGGCTAAAAGCTTTCAGCTTTTTCATCTGTTTGTGAACAGCAGATTTATTTGTAAAAAATAAAAATTAAAAAATCAGGGTTTTGGGGGGTTTATAAAAGTCTCAGGTTATTTTTTTCTTTTAAGATTTTTGGGTTGTTTGTTTTAAGATTTTATTTTATGTGTAAGTGTTTGTCTGAATGTATGTATGTGCGTTCTATGCATATGGAGATCAGAAGAGGATATTGGATCTCCAGGAACTAGAGTTACAGGCACTTCTTAACGATCATTTGTTAATGACCTTTTAGGGACATCACATAGTACCCTTCTCGCTGACATACTTGAGCTTCAGAAACATGATTACTTGGCTCTGGGAAGCTCTAGTTGGTGAAGGCCTCACTATGCTGCCACTTTTCATTGATTAATTTCTAGACTCTATTATTCTGCCTCAGCCTTTGTCACTGCTGTTGGAGGGGTGGTCACTATTTGTAACTAACTGGCTTCAACAGAAGTGTCATCTGGGTCTCCTAGGAACAAGCGAAGGTCATGTTGTGTCCTTAGACCCAGAAAAGCTTCTGTAATATAATAATAAATCTCCTTATACAGTCCACTAAATACATTATCATAATTTTTTGTTTCTTTGTGGTTGTCAGATGATGCTAAGGAAATCTGGGTCCCATCTTGGAGTTGTTGGTCTCATTATTACAAGAATATAACAATAGAGTCAAATAGATGTGTGAGGACAGTTTTACTTAAATTTAAAAGAAAAACCTAGGGCTAGCAAACTGTAAATACCAGCAACTGCCTGGAAGAAGAGAATGGAGAAGAGAAAAATAAAGACATGCTATTTAAGTTAAGCCAGAATGGAAGTCAGTCACATGGTTGACAAGTAGCCACATGGCAGGACTGGGGGAGGGAGCGCTTTAGAATGAGTAATGAAACCCAAAATATCAGAAAGAGAAAGTTTCTAGCATCCAAACACAAATGAGGAGAAAAAGAAATGGTCACATTCTGAGTCAGGTCTCAAAAAGGAGGGCAGACCTAGCCAAACTTCACAATCGCCAACCTTTTTTTTTTTTTTTTTTTTTTTTTGGAGAGGGTTTTTCTGTGTAGCCCTGGTGGTCCTGGAAACTCACTTTGAAGACCAGGCTGGCCTTGAACTCAGAGATCTGCCTGTCCCTGCCTCCTGAGTGCTGGGATTAAAGGCCTATGCCACCAGCCACAAAAGGACCACTACTCCAGTATATGTGTCTGGACAAGATAAACTTCACTCCTAATCAAGATTGTGTACTGACAAGGGAGAACACAGAACAGGAAGTACACTGGGTTTTTATTCTAGCTCAAGTGGTGACTGTCTTCTCTATTGGCTGGCATCTCACCTTACAACCTCATTCAGTTGGCTAGTTGTGCACAGGAAATGAAGGAGGAAGGGGAAAGGGACCACTGTTCCAGGCCCTCAGATTCCTAGAATAGAGCCTTGGTTTTTGGATAAACAAAGGCTTTACTGGGTTGAGAATATTAAAACATTTACATAAAATCCTTACTTGGTGAGAAAAATAAAAAGATTCTTTAATTCTTTGGCTTAACCACAAGATCTATAGTGTTTGATAGAAAAGATTCATTTGATATTTCTTTTCTCTTTTCTCTTTTCCCTTTTCCCTTTTTTTAAAAATTTTACGAGAGGGTCTTATTATGTAGCCCTGGTGAGAGAGAGAGAAGGAGGGATAGAGAGAGATGGAGAGAAATGGAGAGAGAACTTTTGTTTGATAGCAGATATGTGGCCCGTGTGGAGGCAGAGGACAGCTTTGAGGAGTGAGCTCTCTCCTCTTACTGTGTCGTCCTAGGGATCAGATTCAGTCACAGCTTGGTAACAAGTGCTGTCATCCAGTGAGCCATCTTGCTGTCCCGATGTTTCTTTTACTAATTTGAAGATTTAAAGTATTAAAAGTATTTCCAGTTGCATATCTTTGATTATCAAACATTATCACCAGACTTTAAACTAAAAAAATCCCCCCCCCATGAGCTAGTTTAATTTCCTTTTTGTTAAATGTTTTCTGTAAGCAGGACACAATGAAACCACTGACTAGACCATTTCATGGGTAGAAGAAAAGGTTTATTTGGGATCAAACTGCCAAGACTACTCTCAGGACACAGAGAAGCAAAATGTCAGAAAACCAAGTGGATTTTATATTCCAATCAGCAGGGTGGGAGATTTTGAACTGATACAAGCTGTTGGTATAAGGTTTGGCAGTGAAAGGTATGGCCAAGGAATGCTGCAAAAATCATACCACATAAGAGATTTGAGGGGTGGGGGATAGGAGGACCAGAAAGGCCACCTCTGGAGGGAGAGCGAGGAAAGGAGAGTTATTATCACTTGAGTCTTATGGAGTTTGGCATGACGCAGTGGTGGTATGGAAATGTATTGCATTGGCCTTTTAGTAATTGTGTGATGTTTTGTGTTTTGATAAATAAAGCTTGTTTGAAGTCAGAGAAGCAAGGGAGCAGCCACCAGTAACCTCCTATGTCTTCTATTCCTCCTACCAAACAGGCCAAGATCCTGTCAGTCCCGCTACTACTTCCTGTCCTTCCTCTGCAATTGTCCAAATTTCTATGGTTAACTAAGTGGTTAGCCCCACCCTCTGACTCCAAACAAGCTTTATTTGTCACAACGCAAACAAAATATCACACAACATACTTGTTTCTGGAGTGTTGGTGGTTCTAACATTTCTCCCTTTTATTATTATAAAAGGTAAGGAAATAAGAAGGTGACTGATGAGGTAGGAGTGAGGGTACCATGATCTTTAGAGTGATTCCTACCATCTGAAAGTGCAACATCTTTGGGAACTCAAGAAAACTGGGAAGAACAGGCCTTTTCACTCACTGTCCAGGTTCTGTGGGACCATCTAAGGCTAGGAATGTAGTTTGCATTGGAAGTTTGTAGTCTTTGATTGAACTGTTATGGAACAGATATATATTAGGGACAGAAAGAAAGTTATGACTCAGGGGGAAAATGTTTCTTAGATGTATATCTGAAACTCTTAGGCCATGGTCCTGGTAATTGAATGAAGGAGATTCCCTTACCCAGGAGTAAGCAGAATAGGCATGTGGGAAAACACACTATTAATTGACAGTATTTATCTGGGGTCCATTTGACTTGGGAGAAGTAGAGTCAAGTAGATTCCCTGAAGTTTATAAGAATTGTTTGGGTTTTTTAAGTTTAAAAAAAGAGATAACTTTTAGACTGGTTAGCATTACTACCATTTATAATCTGTACTGAAATCCACAAAGTAGAGAGAGCAGGGGCTGGAGAGATGGCTCAGAGGTTAAGAGTTCTTCCAGAGGTCCTGAGTTCAATTCCCAGCAACCACATAGTGGTTCACAACTGTCTATCTGGAGATCTGATGCCCTCTTCTGTATATTGTATACATAATAAATAAATAAATCTTTTTAAAAAAGAAAGAAAGAGCAGTAGGCTCACACCTTTGAGTTATAGAAGCTTAGGGACCCAAAATAATTTGGAGTTAAAAGTATTAACACTTTTTCCAGAGTGTTAGATATGTAGATTGGATAGAGATGTTTTAACACAGTGAGAAGCACTTTGGTTTATACTTAGAAAGCAACCAAAGGAATTTTTAAATCTTGAGTTTGTAACTATGATAATAGTAGTTAGTGGTTACCAGAGCTAGATTTATAGCTTATCAGAACTCCATTGATTAATATTTTGAAGTTTTAATATAACAACAGCATAGAGGAGAAAAAAAAATCTGAAACATTTTTTTATTTTTTACATACCTTAAATCACTTTCTTATACCTTTATAAATTGTGCTTACATACTGTAAACATTTTTTTAGGCCTCTATAACTTGGATTTACTTAATATTTTTAGGTTCTTACAACTTACTTAAGCTTTCACATCCTTGGACCTTTACAACTTGTATTTATATATGTTGAACACTTTCTTAGGGAACTGGTGAGAGGGCTCCGAGCACTGGCTGTTCTTCCAGAAGTCCTCAGTTTAATTCTCAGCAACCACATGATGGCTCAACTATTTATTTATAATGACACCTGGTGCCCTCTTCTGTATACTGCATACACAGTAAATAAATATTTTTTAAAACAGCACTTTCTTAGACTCTCATAACTCTCATAAACTTTGAACTTTTTTTGTTGTTGTTGTTCAGTCATTTACCATGAAACACAGGAGGTTGGTTACTGACAGCAGTCATTATAAAGCAGGTTTCTTTATAATGGGGGGGGGTTAAATGAGAGTTGAATTCAAATTACATACACAGTTTAATTACATATATAATAAATTATAGCAAATGAAGATTGCCTAAGTACTGATTTTTTATTATAAGCCTTTTTAATAAGTTTAAAGCCACATGTTGTTAAGATCTTATTATATTTTTTAAAAAACATATTCAATGGAGGGGGGGCAGGCTGGAGAGATGGCTCAGCTATTTAGAACACTGGCTGCTTTTCCAGGGGTCCTTTGTTCAATTCCCAGCAACCACATGGTGGCTCACAACCATCTATAATAAGATCTGGTGCCCTCTTCTGCTCTGTAGGCAGACAAACATACAGGCAGAACACTGAATATATACTAAATAATAAAAAAAACAAAAACAAACAAACAAAACCCTAGCGATACTAAACATAGACACACATTTAAAAAGAAAAGAAAAAACAAAACGAAGCAAAACACCAATGATCCTGAGATAGTTTACAGCAGAGTCTTAAGAGAATTCTTGGGAACAGAGCACAGAGAAATCATGAAGATAAAAGATTTTTAAGAATGGGAAATAGAACATAGAAATAAGAGACTTCTGGAAATGTAGAACAGAGCAAGTTTAGATAAGAGATTTAGGGTTTGTCTTAGGGTTTTTACTGCTATGAAGAAGCACCATGACTACACAACTCTTATAAAGAAAACATTTGATTAGGGTTGCTTGCCTATGGTTCAGTTCATAATCATCATGGTGGGGAGCATGGCAGCATACAGGCAGACATGGTACTGGAAGGTAGCTGAGAGTCCTACATCTTGCAGGCAACAGGAAGTTGACAATGATACTGGTCAGTGCTCTAAATATAGGAAACCTCAGTGCCCAACCCCACAGTTATACACTTCCTCTAACAAGGCCATACCCATTTCAACAAAGCCATACCTCCTAATAATGCCACTCCTTATGAGATTAAGGGGGCCAATTACTTTCAAACTACTACAGGGATCATTTGTTTGTACGTACGGTGGCAGTTGTTAAGATTTGTAAGGATTTAGAAATAAAGTGTACCAATATTTTGGACCATTGTTCTATACTGAGGTCAAGCTGTTTGAGTCCAAAAGGAAAGAAGGTCAAAAATGAAATTGCTCTGGAGGGAATTTCTATAAGCTTTATGAGGGTGCTAAGGGAACTCTGTTTAGTGTAGTGTGTCAGAAAACTGGGAGAGCTGGGGAAAGGAAAACTGTTAAGTGTCTTCGGTAGAACCATCCAAATGGGTGTAGCAGGCCAGAGCAGAGATGTGAGTAAAACATTGCCCTCATGGTGGGTGCCCCAAGGGAGTAGCAGATTCCAGGATCCAGAGAAACACTGACATAGTCAAGGAGAGGAATCATTAAGGGACAAGGAGGAATGACCAGGAACTCCATCTGAGGAAGGGTTCCAATATTATAGAGGAGCTCCAGGACTTCCTGAGAGATAGGAGGGACAAGGCCACAGAGACCCAGAAGGGCATAAGGAAGCTGAGGAACTTAGCAGGCAGCTGTAGGGAAGGAAACTGGCATCTTATAGATCTAGGAAGGCACAAAAAGAGAGCAGGTCGCAGGAGAAAAGGGATATGTCCACATGGGTAGAACAGGCCAGAAGGAGAGCAGGCTGAAGGAGTCAGAGAAACAGGTAGGTAACCATGTAGAGAGCATAGAATGATAGAGCCCAGAGACTCGGGAGGCAAATGGTTTGAAAGCAGGTAGAGGGAAGCAGCAGCTGAGGAATCGAACTCTAGAATTTGTAATCTAATTTTCTGGGTAGCAGAAGGCAACAAAACAAATGATTGGTACACACCTTAGTAGAGGAAACTGCAGGGTACACAGTGACACACCAACCATCGAGAGACACATCAGCTATCCAGGGGTGTTTGCAGGGACATATAATGCAAACTGTGGCTGGCCTATTCCTTTGCTCCCCACCTCTCCGACAAACTTATAGATCTATCAATAATAATTTGAAGACCAGACATTTTGGGATGGGAAGAGATGGCACACAAAAACAATCAAGAGACTTGGAGTGGGGAAAAGAGAAGTGGAAAGTGGGGAACCTCTTTCTGTTCTCCCCATTGCTTGCAGGGTTTGTAAATAATATCAGGATCTAGGGTGTCATTAGTAAGTCACATTTGGATTGTTTATCTTAGGAATACTGAGGCCAAATTTGATTGCAAAAGTGAATAAACTTGAAACCCTTTAGGTTGGGTAAAGAGGCTGGAGGTTTTCTAAGAGGCATTCCAAAGTGGAATCAGAAGGTATGGACAACACATTCCCATACGTGTGAAAGAGAGGAAGCCACTAAGGTGTCCTCAGGACTCTGTGAGGAACAGACCAAGAAAATACAAGCTGTTCAGTGAGACATCACTGCACTCACTGGGGTTAGGGCTAGCAGCTGAAGTAGACTCTGTGCTTGATACCAGGGCTTTTGAATGAAGCTAAAAGGTGAAAATCAAGCTCAAAAATGAAAGGTTCAGAAGTAGAGTACCAGAGACTTAGGGAAGGGTTTACAGCAACCAAAGGGAAAACTTAACCAGTTGTCGGTAGTGGATGGGGGACCTGAGTGATCAGTGAGCTGGAAGGGGAGTCTGTTTTGGGTGGACTGGATAAGGGATAAGGTCCTAGTGCATCTCAGACCACAGGCACCAGGAGATCCAATCTGACTTATGACATCAATGTAAGGTGTTTTGCAGCCAAGGAATACTGCAGAAATCAAACCATGCAACAGACCTCATAAAAGACATTTAATGGGGGGGGGTCACATGCTTACATGGGGAGGGAATGAGCACAGGCTATGATAGTGGGGGCCTTATGAGGAAGAGGGAGTATGGGAAACAGTGGTGATGTGGAAATGTGTCACATTGGACTTTAGTAATGACTATTGAAGGAGAGATGGGGGAGCACCTGGTTCTGGAATATGGGTAATTCTAACAGTTTGGACTGATCAGGAATTAGATACTCTTCCCCTGGCTGGCCTTTGAGGATATAATTATGGAGGTTTCTGGTTAATGAAACCCATCTTTAAGCTTCTATTTACCCACCTAGCCAAAGTCCTTTTATTTAGGACACTGCCATTCTGGGGTACCATTTTGGATCTAACATTTTTCTGCTGGGCTCTTACTTATTTTTAAGTGTAGATTTTAATATAGGTTTTAAAAAACAGAACTGTGTAAGTATTCATTTGCTATGTTGTTATTTGCAGTGGTGAGACTAGAACCCAGGGCTTTCCACATCAGGCAGATTTTGTAATGCTGAGCCACACCTCCTGCCTCAAGATGTTTTTAATTGGTCCTTTTAGTCATGTTTTGTTTGTTGAATGTACAGAAATTTGAAATTTCTTCATAGCTCTTATTTCTAATCTCAATATATTCTACTTTTAAATCACTTAAAACCTTGTTTTATAAATGTAAGATCAGAAATGTGTAAAAATCTGAAAAAGGGGGCTGGAGAGATGGCTCAGGGGTTAGGAGCACTGACTGCTCCCCCAGAGGACCGGGGTTCAATTCCCAGCACCCACATGGCAGCTAACAACTGTCTGTAATTCCAAGATGACACCCTTACATAGTTACATATGCAGGCAAAACACCAATTCACATAAAATAAAAATAAATACTTTTAAAAAATAATGATTTGTTATAATACATATTAAAATTAATGTCTTAATTAGGATTTCTATTGCTGTGAAGAGACACTGTGACCACAGCAACTCTTAAAAAGGAAAATAATAAATTGAGGTGGCAGTTTTAGTTTCGGAGTTTTAGTTCATTCTCTGTCCCCCATAAGCTTGTAACAATATCATAATGCAAAGTGCATTTAGTTAAACTTCAAAAGTCTTCATAGTCCCAAACTTATTTAAAAGTCATACAGTCTCTTGGCTGCAATCTCCTGTAAAATCAAAACCAAAAAGCAGGTCACATACTTCCAAGATATAATGATACAGGATATACATTACCATTCCAAGATGTAGGGAAAGGAACATAGCGAGGAAAAAGCAAGACTGAAAACCAGCTGGGCAAACTACAAACTCCATGTCTGATGTTGAGAAGCTCTTCAGATCTCCCAACTCTGTTCAGCTTTGTTGACTGCAACACACTTCTTTTTCTTGGGCTGGTTCCACTCCCTGTTAACAACATCTTAGTTTCTCCAAGGCAATCTAAGCTTCAACTTCACAGCTTTATGAGATGACCTCTCCACTAGGCCTCTATTCAGGACACATGCCTGGCCTCAGCAGTTTTCCTTAGTCTTGGGCAAATTCCATAGCCATCTTATTCTATCCTTAACTCTAGAACCACTTGGCCAAAGTTGCTGAGTTCTGCTGCTTACTCAGGCTGAAACATGGCCCTGTTGTTTAAGTACATCTTTACCAGCTTTCTGTCCTTCACTACTTAGCCTTGTCTGTCCTGAAACTGTATCTTTACACCAAGCTGGCCTCAGACTCAGAGATTCACCAGTCTCTGGCTTCCCAGTGCTGGGATCAAAGGTATGCGCCACCATCACCCAGCTATAACAACTCTTATAAGGAAAACATTTAATTGAGGTGGTAGCTTACAATTTCAGAAGTTTAGTTCATTATCATCATGACAGGGAGCATGGTACTATGGGATAATTAACAGATAAGAGTATGCATTGCTCTTATCTAGTTCCAACTTCCTCTTCTAGGCTCTAAGGACCCCTGCACTCACATTTGCACAAATCTACCCACAGACTTATACATATGCACATAATTTAAAGTTGGAAAACTTTTAGAAATTTGTCCCCCAAAAAGCAAGCATTCACCTCCAGATCTAAGTGAACTGTTCTTGTAAGTACATTTAAAATAATAAAGCGGATGACTTTTTTCCCCCTAGAACAAGGAATCTTCATTAATTCCCATCTACTACCTAATAAATCACATCCCTGCAGCAGAGTCAATGTGGGCAGTTGCTTTCAGAATCTCTGTTCATTGTTATCATTTCTATATTTAAAGTTTTTTTTTTTTTTTTTTAAGCTGTTGGGGGTGTTTCTTTTGCTTAAAACATATAATGTCACATAGGCCAGACTGGCTTCAAACTCCCTATGTAATTGAGGCTAACCTTGGACTTCTCACCTTCCTGTCTCTACCTCCCAAATGATGATATTTCAGGCTCAAAATGACTGTATCTGCTTTGATGCCCTAGTAGGAAAGGAATTAAGTCCAATGCTTCCTACATGTTGAACTGGTACTCAGACGTCTGAGTTAGATCTCTGGCTACCACATTCAAATTTTATTATACCCTAGCATGTAAGGTATGTTTTTTGTTTGTTTGTTTTAATTTTGGAAAGTATATTGTAATTAAAACCAACTCCAAAACTTATTTCAGTTTACATTGCCCAAAGTTGTTTTATCACAAAAACTTTTCTACCTGTTTCTGTTTGGAAATGCCTTCAGATTGTTGTATGCTATTTAGAAACAAAAGATAAAGTCTTGATCAGATTGTTCCTATATGAAACTATGCAAAAGCTTACTTTTAAAACGCCTACTATAGTTTTTAGTGTGTATACAAAATTATTCAACCATTTCTATAAATATTTTAGAACATTTTGGTTTTTTTTTTTTAATAGCTTAAGTGTAAGTTCTTTATCAGATACACAGTCAATTTCATCACTTCAAAAACAACTCTTTTTATTCCAGCAGATTCTTCTTTAGCACTAAACAACCACTGATTCGCTTTCTGTCCGTGTGTTTACCTATTGTAGACAGCACTTATAAATTGTATCTTACAATATGTGATATTTTGTGTGGTTTCTCTCAGTTGGCATAGCTTTCACGTTATCCATGTATCAGTCCTTTATTTCTTTTTTCTTCCCATTTAAATTTATTTTTTAATGTGCTTGCATGTTTTGTCTGTGTGTTATGCCCTTGTCATGAGTGCCCCCTCCCCGAACATCACCAGGAGTCCAAGTGCCTATGAACTCCTGATTGGGCAGAAGTAAGACAACAAGTTTTGTCAAACAGTGATTAGTATTGGCATTGCTGCAAGGAAGTAGGCAGCCTATATACAAGTGATGTAAGCTATCTTTAATGTTCTGGAGCATTTCATGTTCTGTCTCTATTCTGATTCATTCCCCTGTGGCTTTTCCTGGTTATTGTAACGGTAAGGCCTAGTCCCAATATTGTTAGCTTGCAGCCTGTCATGGCTACACTAATGTTAAGTTAGGCCTCTTCATAAGTATATGTATAAAGGTATCCCCTATGCCTGGTGCCCATGTATGCCAAAATAGGGTATAGGATCCTCAGGAACTGAAGTTATGAGTGGTTAAATGCTATCATGTGGTTATTAACCAAACCCAGATCTTTTGACAGCACAGCAAGTGCTCTTAACCTCTGAACTATCCTCCCAGACCTCCCTGTCGTTTTTCCTGAATAATATTCCATTGTATGGGAATTATCAGTTGTTTCCATTTTTGTTGACTTGATACTTTGAACATTTGTGTACAAGTTTTATATTTAAAAAACAGGATTTTTATTTTTTTTTTATCTGTTAGGAACTGCCAAATCTTTTTAAATGACAACTTCTAGGATTTGCTTAGCATGTGGAAAGTCTTAGGTTCAGTCCCCAGTAATAAAAAAAAAAAAAAAAAAAAAAAAAAAAAAAAAGATTCAAGCAATACAAACACAATCCCCACCACTGACAGCATGGGTGCAGAGGTGTGTAAGAAGTGGCTTAATTGTCCTTCACTCCTAGAAGCAGTTTAAAGCCTCTGAGTTGTCTGCATACTCACTGACTTACCTGGCTTTGATTACTACCATCCTGCTGTGGGGTTTTAATTTGCTTTTTCTCAGTGGCTTGCTAAGTTGAGCATGTTTTCCTGTGTTTATTGGTAGTTTGTTGTTGTTATTTTGAGACAGAGTCTCACAGTATACTTCTGCCTGGCCTTGAATGCAGACAACTGCCTGATTGTGCCTCTGGAGTACCAGGAATTAAAGGTGTGTACCATTGTATCATACTCATTAGTAAATACTTCTTCTCACTACATGAGTTGTCTTATCAAACATCACTTTCTTGCTGAAGTCCTTGCAATACAAAAGTTTTTCATTTTGGTTGTTTGTTTTGATCTTCTGTCTCAGTAGTCATTAGATGAATCTTTTCTGAGATCCACTATAGTTGTCATTTCTGAGGTATTTTATTATGGGCATTTATTTGAAGGCCTTCTGGAATTCCTACTGAACAGTTCTTTTCCTCTTTCCAAAACCTTTTAAGTTAATAGAGAACCAGCAAGCATTGATCTGTGTGTATCACTAGTTCCTGCCCTAATCTGCCATCTAGAATCCCTTGATTCCATCTGGACCATTAGACTACTATACTTTTCACATATCCAGCAGTGGGAGGGTGGAGAGTTCCTAGACATGCAATAGTCAGGCCCCTTCACAGTCCATCTTAGTAGCAGAATAAATGGCTAGGTTACAAACATGGTAAGATGAGAGGCACCACCCAGGAGCCACCTTGTTAAGCTAATGCTAGTTCTAGAAGTGACCTACTTCCTAGAATCCCAAAAGTAACTCATGAATGTGGATGCCCCTGCTGGCCAGCATTCCAGACCTTATTTCTTATGGCCTTAAAATTGTATTTTGTCATATCTAAGTAAGGGAATACAGGACTTTCTACCTAAGTAAAGGTAACAGAGGTGCTGCTACAGAAAGGATGTAGGCTAGTGATAGCTGTCAGTAAGCCTCCCACCATTCCTGTGCTTTTTAGTGCCTTTGAAAAGAGAACAGCTTGAATAAGTTCTATTTTAGTATGTTCAAGATCAAAATGTTTTCAAAGTAGTTTTTCTCTCGAAAGTTTGCTCAGGAGCACCAGACTAGAAACAATTTCCCTAACTGATGGCTTAAAGGAGTTGGGGGTAAAGGCTAGGTATCTTAAAGGGTAGATAGGATCATTAGCTAGGGTTCCAGAGAGCCTAAGATGAGGGCCAACAGACAAAGCAGAGACCTTTTCCTGAGAGCTGCCTATCTTGATGAAATGGTTTATTGAGAACCAGTCTACACAGCCACTCAGCCTTGGCAAACAGGCTGCTAGGCAGGCAACACATGGCAAACAGGGTGAGTATACATGATTTCTCATCTATTGGACCTATTTTCCCAAGTTAATTTAGAAAATTTTAAAGCACCCTTCCCCTCAATTTTATTTTACTTTTCAGCTGATTTGGGACCCTTTTTATCATCTGAAATTCATATAAAATGTATTCAGCCTTGGGGGCTGGAGAGATGGCTCAGAGGTTAGGAGGGCTGACTGTTCCTCCAGAGGTCCTGAGTTCAATTCCCAGCAACCACATGGTAGCTCACAACCATCTATAATGACATCTGGTGCCCTCTTGTGTGTATTGTATACATAATAAATAAATCTTTTTAAAAAAAATGTATTCAGCCTTTATAGTTGCAGCACCCTATTCTCCCTGGCATATGGTCCTCAATCTGATGTTTCGAGGCAGTTAGTTTTAATAGAATAGTTATGTAATAATAATAAATACAGTTGACTACCACACAGACATAGACACTGATTCTCCTAAAAGCCAAAATAAAATTTATTTTGTTTGCAAAAGGCTCACCTGCAAAATCTGTGGGTTATTCATGTAACCCTTGCAACCACCATCTATCCCTAACCCACACCAAACACAGGAAACAAGAGACCCAGTTATCTATCCACATACTCTTAAGAAGTGATTGAATTATGCAAAGTAACATTTCTTACCAGCCTTCCTTTCTTTCTGACCCCCTTGTGATATTGTTATCTTTGCTTAGACTGGACTCTTTTATATGGGTTAGAAAAAAATAAGAAGATCGCCTGTTTTCTGTAATCCAGGTGTGTTTCAGAGATTTAGAGTTAAGAAGTCAAGTAAATATTTTGGCAGCCCAACAAAGGTAAAAAAGGAGAATGCACCTAACAGCCTTCTCAAATTGCAGGCCTGTCCAAACACCACCTTCCTTGAGAAAAGTTGGTCTAAAGAAGTCTGCCCTGCTCACCCAGCAATGAAACCAGTGGCTAAAGTGGGCTTGCGCCTTGCTCTGGCACTGAGCCAGAATTGATTTTGATTCCCTGTAGTATAAGACAGAGAGATACTCATCTGTAAACAGAGATCTTTCCTCCTAAACACTCTATAATCACATTGCTTCCTTGTCTTGCTGAACCCCCAAAAAGAACCCAACTCGGGTTTTTGTTTTTTGTTTTTGTTTTTGTTTTTGTTTTTTCAGTCCCTTTTAAATTGGAACACTGAAATTAAGCCCAAAACCTCACAGAGTCTCGATAACATGGAGACTTTCAGTGTTACTTCAACCCAGGAGGAAATAGACATCTGTGAAAGGGGACCCAGAAGCACCATGTACAGGTCTTTAGGGCTTCATGGTCTGGACATGAGAACACAGCCCAGATGCAGTCTAGGTGGCTTCCCCAGGACCATTTGTCCCAGAAGTAGAGAGCTGTGAGCTGCGAGTCCTGTCATGCTGTGCCTTGTGTCTCTTTCTCACCCTCCCCCAGTGGCTTTCACCGCATCACCTTGGCGGGCCTCATCCCAAGGGAGTAGGGGGTGGGCTGAGCCTCCTTTGATCACCTCCCGCTGGTTCCAGGCCTAGCTGCCAGCAGGCCAGCTAAAAGGTCCAACTGTACTGACCTGATGAGGTTGTGAATAGGACCCAAGGGGCAGGGACTAGTGAGAAGAAAGCCTTCGGAATGAAAAGATCTCCCCTTTTCCCGTCAATCTGCTCAGCTTCATAGACTGAATTTTCCTAATAGGGAGCCGCTCAGCTCAGTTCCTGCCAACCAGGCTGCCTACCCTTTGCCTTGCATCCCTGCTTTTTAGATCATGTGTGCCCTGTGTATATTTTGTGTTTGAATCCAGGGCTGGCTCTCCCTGGTTCTCAGGCTGGGAACCCACTGTGCCTGTTTCCATGGTCACTGGGAAGCTCTTAGTGCCATGTGCTTCAAAGGGATCCTTTCTCCTTCCAAACTTGCTGCTGCCTGCCCTAGGGCGTGCACAATGAGAGGCTCCTCTGCCAGGCTTCCCACCCCCCTGCCAGAAGGAAGACCTTGTAAAGTGTGTCCAGTCCTTCCTTAGCAAGCCGTCTTATAAATGTTTATAGTCTATAGATTGGTATTTTTTCTACATCCCTTTGTTTGGAAAATTGTAGAAATTGAAGGAGAGTGTGGCCCTTGTAAGAGGTAGCAGTCTTCTAGGTGGATGAATGGGGGAAGAAAATAGTGGTTTGGGGAAGATGTGGAAGCAGGAAACTGAGGTGTGGGATATTCTCAGTCACATTCCTGCCTTTTGGAGGTCAGCAGAAATGGAGTTGAAAAATGTCTCTTGCTTCCTGTTCCTGAAGCCTGGCTGGGGAAGTGATGCCTGCTCATTCTCCCAGGGTCAGGGATCCAGGTTAGACCGTTGTTTTCCTCTTGTGTTTCAGAAAGCAGGGGTTAGGCTCTTTCAGCTTAGTGATATGGAAGGTGCTCCAGGATAAGGCTGGAGTAAGAGTAGAGCTCCTTGGTTTTAGATGCCAAGCTTGACTCCGAGGTTAAAGCTGGCAACTTGGTATCTGCCTGGGCTTACTGTGTAGCATAGGGTATGTGGGCAACTGTTTTTCTGTTGTGGGGACTGGGATTCTTTATTTGGGTCTTCATTTTAGTATTTTCTGATTCTCTGTCAATCTTAAGATTACCTCTTTTCTGCCCTGCAGGTTTTCCTGTAGTGATAGGAATTGTTAACAGGGTCACAGGTAGTATCCTTTATATTCTAGAACAGAATTCACCTTGATTGGGTTAACTGTAGCTTCTGTTTGTAACATATGGGGAACGTTTTCAGAGCTAGGATTGTGAGGGTAATACAGCTTTGCTTGACCAAAAATCTGTGTTCACTGGCCTGTGGAACATCCAATTAGGTTTTTAAAACATCTCACTCTGTTGGAACTCTAAAGTTGGTGCCCTTGACATGCCTGTGAAACATAAAATGGAGAACCTGTTAGAGGCAGCATGATTTCTACTGAACAGAAATGGTACTAGATTGTTCTGTGAATACAGGGATGAAGTTCCAGAATAACCTAACAAGTATGAGTGGCCATACAGGGACCACTGAATCATCCACTCTTCCCACCATTGCCCTTCCAATTGGTTCTTGTCTTTTCTAGAAAGTCTTTGGTGTCAAGGTTGGTCAAAAATACCTTTTAGTAGCCTAATGTGGTGGTATGTGCCTTTAATCACAGAATTTGAGAGACAGAGACAGGTAGATCTCTTAGTTTGAGGCCAGCCTGTTCTCCATAGTGAGATCCAGGACATCCAGGGCTATGTGGAGAACTCTATCTCAATTCCCTCACACACACACAAAATAGAATAAAAAATAAGTACTTTATTAATGCTTAAATATTTCAGAGCCTAATAAGAGAATGAAATGCTTCAATTTTTTTTCAGATTTCTAGTTTCTGTCATGTAGATTGTCGTTTATTAATAATCTATCCCTTTTCCTTTTCTTACTTACCTGTACCAAATTCAATAACAGGACTGAACTTCAAAAAATAACCATACCTTATTTGGTGGGCAGGGTGTGCTCCAAATTGTGTTTTTAATTGTGGAAATTGAAGAACCTTTCAGTTCAAAGTCTTTCTGACCACAGCCTCAAATTTTGTAGCACTGGGCTACACTTACGGAATCCTGGTGATGGTCTTTTACATGACACACCCTGAATCAGTTCTCCAGATTCTTTGTGTCCAACTTTGTCTAGCTTTCTTAGGTATCAGGTGGTTTGTATCCTGAAGAGAGCAGAGCATTCTGGAAATCTCTTTCTTCTTCTTCTTCTTCTTCTTCTTCTTCTTCTTCTTCTTCTTCTTCTTCTTCTTCTTCTTCTTCTTCCTCTTCCTCTTCCTCTTCCTCCTCCTCCTCTTTCTTTTCTTCTTCTTCGACAGGAAACCCTGTCTCAAAAAACTTGTGTGTTGTGGATAGCTTGCCTATTTTTGAACATTTCTAAAGAAAGTATTGTTTATAGATGCAGTTCTGTGGCAGCTTAGGTAAAAGAGAAGAATAAAAGTAATGGGCTGGAGAGATGTCAGCAGGCAGCTAAGAGTGCTTCATACTCTTATGGAGGGAGGACTTGGGTTAGATTATACAAACAGTGGCTCAGCAGCTACCTGTAACTCCAGTTACAGGAACTTGACTTCTCTTGTGACCTCTGCATGCTCCTACACACATACAATACACATACATACACTCATGCATAGGCTTACATACTAGATAAGTATTTTTTTAAACTTTATAATAAGTTATAAACCTTAAAATCAAAGTTTTGGACTTTTACTTTTTTGTTGTTGTTCCCTTCCATGCAAGAACCAAAGTAATACTTGGTAGGGCTTGCCAGGCAACATAAAACAAAATAAGACTATGCCCCAGAGTAATAGTAATTCTCTTACTCAGCTCATGTTTTCTTTCTCCCCTCTCTTCTCCTTCCTCCCCCCATACACACACACACACACACACACACAGAGAGAGAGAGAGAGAGAGAGAGAGAGAGAGAGAGAGAGAGAGCGAACACGAGAGCCCTGCCCTGGCTGCCCTGGAACATGCTTTTTAGACCAAGCCGTTCTTGAACTCACAGATTCCCTTGACTGCCTGAGTGCTGGGATTAAAGGCATGCACCACTACACTACACCATGTTCCTTCCATCTCTTTTTAAAATTGAGATTAAGAAGTTGGGTTATTTAGTAGAAAGCATTTATCTGGTATATACAAGACCATGGTTTCAGTCCCCAGAATTGTGTCCCCTAAAGAAAAGTAGGGGACTAGAGAGATGGCTTAGTGGTTAAGAGCACTGGCCGTTCTTCCAGAGGACCCAGGTTCAATTCCCAGCACTTGGCAGCTCACAACTCTCTGTAACTCTAGTTCCAGAGGATCTGACACCCTCACATCAATGCACATTAAATTAAATTAATATTTTAAATTTTTTTTAAAAAGGAAGTATGGGTGAATGGATGGATGAATGGGTACATGGCTAGATGAGTAGGTAGATAAATAGATGATTAACTATGTATAATGCTAAATTTGCCATTTTAAGTATTTTTTGAGTGTATAGTCTGGAGGCATGATGTACATTCATATTGTTTAGAACTCAGTGGCTGCAGCTATCTCCAGAACTTTCTCAGCTACCTCAATAAAACTTCATACTCATTAATCACCAACTCTTCATATCTGCCAGATTCTTTCTTTGCAACCACTAATCTACTCTCTTTTTTTTTTTTTTTTTTTTTTTTTTTTTTTTTTTTTTTTTTTTTTTTTTTTTTTTTTTTTTTTTTTTTTTTTTTTTTTTTTTTTTTTTTTTTTGTCTCTGGATTTGTTTATGCTTGGCATTTTATATAAATTAATACAGTATTTGTTCTCCTATGGAGGGTTCTTTCACCAGCATCATGTCTTTAAGGTCATTTATATTACAGCATATATCAAATTTTTTTTTCTTTTTGTGATTGAATTGTATGTTTTCTATTGTATTTATCATATTTTGTCTTGTCTATTCATCTGTTGATTAATCTTTGGCTGACTGTTTTTGAAAAGTTTCTGCATCCTGATAAGCCTCTCCTTTGACAGAACAATCCAAATCAGACACAATTAGAAAAAGCCCTGGTTTAATTTAATGGGTAGATCATTCCCAGATGATTTTCCAGCCCCACCCCAAGAGGAGATGGGAAAGGGGACCAAAAACTGAGTGTTTTCTGGGGTGCAGTTTAAATATCCTGTGAGGATCCTCTTGGACATCTCTGGGGGAGGAGCCATGTTTGGCAGGATTTTGTGAGGGGCAGGGTCTGATCAGGGAGAGGTGGGAGTTCTACTTTAGGATAACTGTAAATACTAAAACAATGAATAAGAGAGTAGAAACATGTCTTTGAGAGGACCTGCTTTCAGTTCTCCAGGTATATACTGTATCTTGAAGTGAAATTGCTGAACCACATGGTCACCCCATGTCTAACTTGTTGAGGGCTCACCATACTGTTTTCACAGTCACTACGTCATTTCACTTTCCACCAGAAATGTATAAACGTTTTATACACGTCTTATTACTATGTGCATACACATGTACATAGGCCAATAGTAGCCATGTTGGTATGAAGTGTTATTTCATGGTGGTTTTGATTTACTTTTTTCTGTTGATCAGTGATTTTGAGAAGCCCTTTTGCATACTTATTATTCACTTGTCCATTGTCCATTCTCTTTGGAGAAGAACCATTAAAATCTTTTGCTTGTTTTGAAGTCATATTGGTTGGATTTTGTTAATTTTATGGATTCTTTATATATTCTTGACATTAATCTTAATTAATTAACCTAATACACGATTTGTAAATATTTTCTCTCGTTCTTTGGGCTGATTTTTTTTCTCAGTCTGGTGATAGAAGTCCAATTTGTCAGTTTTGTTTTCTTTCCTGTGCTTTGATGTTTTTCTTCTTTTTTTATATTTACACGGTTTTGTTTGTTTGTTTTAGTACATAGGAAGTTAAACAAACATATTTGTCTAGTTTATAGTTTAATATTATTCTGAGAATTTCAGAAATGAAAAGAATTCTTGCATCCTGGGCCAGGCTCCCAGCATCTTGATGTGTTAGAAGGTGTGTACTTTTAGACATGGAGAATGAGAAGGAAATGCAGAAGAGGTGTCCTGAGTTGCCCGCAGGGGTCCAGCAAGCTGGCTACACTGTGTTCTGTGGCCAACCTCTTGAAAATGGGAATTGCTGTCCTGTCTCCATAGCTAGCTGCCACCAGACCCATGGTGTGAATGGCAAGGAAATGGGGACTGGTGGCTGGCAGAAGTCCAGAATGTAGCCTTTGCTGGCTGAGAACCAAGGTGGAGGGAAAAACATTCCATGTACAAGAGAAATAATGCCAGTTCCAAAACCTGTAATTCCCAAGTTTTTGTTTTTTTTTTTTTTTTTTTTTCAACCAAACTGTGCTTTTATCTTTAGGTTCTGAATGGAAGATTGTTCATACAGCTAAGCTGGCTGCAGAAGGCAGGCCAGCTAAAACAATATGCAGGCAGCACTCCTCTAAGTAACCAGAAACTGTTGGCTCAGAGGAACCTGAACTGAGGAACCAACCTGCTGGGAGACGTTTTTCCAAGTAACTCCAAGCAATGGCCTGAATGTAAACTCTCCTGCTGGGGAATGGCACTTTGGCAAATGAAGACCCTAATTAGAAATGGAAGGCTTTCTATTTTGTTTTTCTTTAATCCTTACCCTGGGGCCTTTGCAGCCTGCCATGTCTCTACTTGTGCGCAGAGAAATTTCCAGCTTCTCTTTGTAACAGGATCCTCTTTTGGGAAACAGTGTGGGCCCACCACAGCCAGAGAATCCTGCACCAGCCTAATCCAAAACAAAGAGCCTGGGCTGGGTCACCTGGTTTGGCTGGTCATTGAAGTTATTGCCCAAGTTGAAACTTATGCTGCCTCTGCCCCTTCAGACACTCAAACCCATGCTTAGGCTGCAAGTGAAGTTCCCTTCATTTCAGAGGAGAACAGAGGCATGAGCAGAATGCTGAGCAGTAGGGAGATCTGTGGCTCTCAGGTGCCAAGGCTAGGAGAAGGAAAGCACTGGCAAGGTCTACTTTCTTTCCTGTAGTCTCTTAGCTGATACATCTAGATGGTGGGTCAATTATCTTTTCATTCTTAAGATCAAATTCGTAGAGACTGTGCCTGGACCCATCAGTGCTACTTGTTCTGTTACTGCATCGTTGCATTGTAAGAAAGACACTTGTCGGGGCTCAAAGCAATGGGTACCCCTCAACTCCATTTTGAGGGGAGGGAGGCCTCTGGAAAGACAGAAGGGCAGAAAGAGCTTTTCTAGACCTAAAGTAATGAATTACTGGTAAGTTGTAGGTAATTTGAAGTAAATTCTAGTGATGTGCCTTTGTAGCCTCAAAGGGTGGTTCTCTTTTTAGGCATCATCCTTATCAATGAGTGAGTGTGGTGTGGCATGGGAGCAGGGGAATTTCATGTGTCCTTTGTGTTTTAAGCACTAATTTATTACTTCTAACATCATCATCATTATTATTATTATTGTCAAATCTGTGACTTAGTACAAAATGCTTGTGCCTAAGGAACCCTCAAAAAACTTGCCAGGGGAAATTATGTATTTTTGAGCCAAATACAGGAAGAATGTGTCTCCTAAGCAGCTGCTCCCTGCAAAGATCCAGACTTGACTCTTGTCTTGACAGAGTCTTTAAAACTCAAAACCCTGGAAGCTAATTCAAAGATTAATGATCCTAGACTTGGGGAGAGAAGCTGGCCTGCAGACATCAACTAAAGCTTGTCCAGACTCCAGATTAGCATCAGCCTCCCAGGCTCTTTCTAGACTATTATAGCTTGCCCACATCTTGCCCTCATGTTTGTGGTAACCTATGGAGAATTCTCTCTAGTTCTGAATGTGTAACAGGATGGATTACTAGACAGTCTGTACCCTCTCATTGTTGAGAAGCATAAGTGCTGTCAACACACCTATCCTTGAAGAATGTATATCTGCAATATTTTTCCCAAAGTGTTCACTCCATGTGCGCACATGCACCCCACCCACTGATGGCTCATCTGCCTAAAGTTAGGTTTCAGTGAATCCCTGGGCAGTTCTTTTTCAGCTCTACTCATGGTTCAATCCAGCTTGGAAGAAAGTTGTCTCAGTCAGCTTCCTACGAAAATGACAGTCATACAGAGTATCTCTTCATACTGTTTCTAGTCAACCTCTTTCTCACTATTGCTTTAATTTTTAGGAGCTTTGAGAAACAAACCCAGAATTGGAAGAAAAAAAAAAAAAACTAAACTCTTACAGGATACATTACTCTTCTTGGTTTTTTTACTCTTTGGTTCTTTGTGGTGTACAGTATTTAAATGACATTGTAGTAGCAACTCTTATCTCGTTTGTCAAGATACCTTTACGCTCAGAGCTACCTGACTCAAAGCTGTACCTAACTGGAGGGGCAGGCACTGATGATTTGCATTTTATCTTATACTTGTACCTAAGGGAAAGCTTGTTAAACTGAGTTGACTTTGGTTTGTTTAAAATAAAGAAAAAATCTGTGGCTGGAGAGGTGTTTAGCAGTAAGGAGCACAGAGCATTCACAAAGGTGCTCACAACCCTCTGTACTTCCAAGTCCAAGAGATCAGATGCCTCCTCTGGCCTCCATGGTCACTAGGCATGCATGTGGTTCAGAGACATACACTCAGATAAATACCCACACACATGTCCAATAATGATTTTTTTTTTTTTTTTTTTTAATTCTTGGAGCTTGTGGATAACGCTGGGTAGAAGCCCTTGCAGCTCCATGGTGGGAGGAGAGAGTTGACTGTATAAGTTATCTTCTCTTCTCACACACAGGCTCATGTGCAAGTACACACTAAAAATGAAAGAAAAGAAAAATATTGCCACAGATAATTGGATTACCTGTGTAAGTCATAAAAGCATAAGTATGTGGAGTAGAATGAATAATCCTGGATTTATGAAGGCTTTGCTACAGTGTCAGGAGGAACTAGCTGAGACCTAACATGGACATCATGGAATAATGGGACTAGCCTTTACCAGGCAGGTTATTATTACTAATATTGCTACAAATGTCTTTACCTGGAGAAAACTGTGCAGAGGTCTTAATAATCTTCATATCATTCCCTAAGCATCTTTTCTCCATACTTTCCCTTCTAGCCATTTCAGTGAAGTCTACCATCTTGAATGCTGTTGTAGCCACAGTGAAAAGCCTCTTGAAAATCTTGCTGCCCAAAAGACCTAAAAAATAATGCTCTGTACATCTTGGTTTTGAGTTGTCTGTCCCTTCATCCTCTTGGGCAGTGGTGTATTTGATATCACATAGTTGTCTAAATATCAGTGGTCCTCTGGCCTGCTGGAACAGGCTTGAGTTTGGTGTTCCTTATGACTATGAAATCTGTGAGCCAAGAGCATTTCAGCAGCTAAGGAGTTAGACTCACAGCTCATCTTGTAACACATTATTGTACAAGCTGCAGAGATGCCCCAGCCTCCCTACTAAAGTAACTCAGATACAAACTAGCATAAATTACTCATTTTGTACAGTATATAATAGATTCTGTCTTTGGAATTTAGCTGTGAGTTTATTAAGGCTCCCTACAGGTCAGGCAGACACTCCTGATACAGTGGTAGTTGAAGTAGACAAGTTTCCCTACTGTCTTGAGACGCTTAGTCAGTAGAGAGGATGCAGAGACAACCAATACATGAACAACAGGGTCGGCTGCAGGGTGATGTGATTGCAAGATCACCAAGGTAAAGGAGTAATTGGGGCATCTCTACCTACCTGAGCTGCATTGAACCATCAGACCACAGTCAAGGAGAAAGGCCTTGCACCTGCCTCTCCCCACATAGAGCTTGCCTACCTCTGCTTTGTCATCTATTCTTCATTGTGTCTGCTGCCTAAGGTGTGTGCTGTTGCTTACTGTCATCCCTGTCATTTTCAATCCCATCAAACAGCTCTTTGCTACCATATAAGTATTAGCAAGGGCTAATAATGACAAGAAAGCATTTAGTCTTACAGAAAGTTAGCTGCTCTATTTATGGAACCCTGTTAAATAGTATCTACTTGTCTATTTCATGATAATACTTTTTAACTCTGAAAGTTGCATAATATACTGTGATATAAAGGAGGGTGTGTGTGCACGCGTGCACACGTCCTAAACTTAACCTTTGGTATTGTTTTAAGGATTTATATAACCTACAAAGCCTATTACAGTGTTTTGTTTTGAGTACCTATTCTTCCTTGAAAACTTTTTTCTATCCTCTGGTGACTATAAAGAAGGAGGGAAGGAGAATCTGTTGAAAATTAAAACTGACTAGTTGTGTCTTATACTATGTCTGAACTAAAATTGTAAGAGCTTAAGTGATCACCAGCAAATGATGTTTCTGGTGCTGGTGAAGGTTATTGTCATAAGAAAGCTGCTTGGTGTGTCAGCTTTGAATTCACATGAAAAATAAAGACTGACAAAGTGTCCTTTCAGCTATCATTCAAGAAGTTGGGAAGGTGAAACAGCTTTGGGTCTCTTGAGAAAAGATGAAAGCATGGAAATAGATTGTGATAGACTAGAGAACTTTCTCCTTAGAAAACAAGGCCTTCTGGGAATGGGGAGCTATCTAACCATTATAAAATTGTACTAGAACCCACCTCCTTGTTCTGTCAAAGTCCTTGTAATGCTGAGTAGTTATAGTAGGGAAAGCCTGAAGTAGACTTTCACTTGTTTGATGAAGACTGACTTAGGATCCAGTAGAACTTAAGATATAGCTTGACTTTAGGGACTGACTTTTCTAAATTGTTAGAGACCATAGGGAGAAGTGCATTTGTTCCCTAGTATGTGGCTAACCTTTTAGTATCGAGTACCTAGTGATTACACAGGGATCTTCAAATGAGATGTCTCCGTATTTGGATTTAAAGCTACAGCCATCTGAGCATGGTGGCACATGCTTGTAGCTCCAGTATTTGGAAGGCTGAAGCAAAAGAATAATGAGATCTAGCAATAAGATTCTGTCAAAAAAAAAAAAAAAAAACATTGTTTCAATGAGAATTCAGAAGAGCTACCTTAGGGCACTGACTTCCCTGGGAGGGGTCCACTAGCATCCTAATGGGTGTGCCAAGTGGCGTACAACATGCTTTCATCCAAAAATCCAAAAGACCTGAAGTGGGAGGAAAAGGTAACATTTTCTTAGAAAGAAAAGTCGTGTGCTCCTGATGGTCTAGGTGAAGCTGGGATAGCAGCCTGCCCACAGTCTGTAGTAGAGCTAATGAATTACAGAGACTACCTTGGCCCTTCTATGGAGGCCATTCATGTAATTCTGTTTCTGAGGGTAGAGTCTTTTCCAGGCAGATGCCAGTGGGCTTTATGAAGGCCAAAGATGTAAGATACTGTATAGGCACAATTGCAGTATCCTAAGTGTGAATTAGTTGCCAGTCCTTCAGTTAGAAGGTTTAATATAAACAACCACATTTCTGCCTTCTCTTGAAAGCTCAAATTTCTCAGTGCTGGTGTCTCAGCTCTTCTGGCAAAGGAAACGTGTGACTAGAAGTTGCCCATTAGACAGGTACACACTGTCATCCCCACCACTTCATTACCCTCCTCATACTACAGCAGCCTGCCAATTTCCATCAGTCAGATGCATGTGTCTGATTTTTCAACTGCTAAAGGAATACTGTTAAAGTAGTCTGTGGAAGATTGAATGAATAAGTTATGACAAAGACCAATATTTTCTGACCATCAAACAATAAATATGAATCAGAGTCCAAGACAACTTGGCCTCTAGTATTATCCATTACTGTAAGACAAAAATAGGGTGACTCTTCCAGTTGTTATCCATGATGAGACACTCTTGAGAATAGAAGGGGTTGCTCTCATTAACTGTGACTAGAAGACAGGTGTAACCTGGGCCTGTCCTGTGCATGCAAGGACAGTACATATAGCACCCTGGACGTCGGCACATGAGAACAGAAAGAGTCCATTTTGTCAGCTCAGACAGGTGTAGTAAAGACTCATCTCGTATAAGAGGCATGCTCAAGGCTGCAAGTGGTGTGGAGGTAATTCTAGAAATAGGGAAAGGAATTAGAGAGAAAAGATGAGTTCCTGAACATGAGAGGCCTTTAATAAGTAGGCCAGGGTCCTGGAGAACAATTGAAGTGAAAAATAAGAACCCATACAATGCTTGAAGCTGTTTTTGTTTTTTCATTTTTGAAAGTAGAACTCTTTGGCTGGAGTATACAGTACTTAGAGGCATATTGCAAGTAGGAGGGAGGCCAGGCAGACTGACTTCTAACTCAGGTCCCTTGAACATTACATGCGGAGTCAGCACTTGTATCTGCAAGGGGTGAGACGATGATGCTAGGTATTGTGTGTGTGTAAACTGGAAAGCCACTGTAGACAGAGAATTCAGTGCAGAATAGCGGTTGCAATGAGAACACAGTGTGCTTGCAAGGACTCCTTATGTAGATAGGGTTGGAAGGCTGGATTTAGAAAGAAGGAGGGACTATGAGAAAAGAGGAAGAGGATGTAATTCTCATTTAATATGGTGGTTCTATAAATGGAAGTTTAGGAGAAATTTGATGGCTTTAATTTTGGTCATGTTCAATTGCCTGGGAAATCAGAGCTAGAGAGAGTGTGATGCAGAAGGTTAGATATTCAAATCCAGAATCCAAAATGAGCTTTTCCTAGAAGAGGATTTAGAGAAAAGGGACCTAATAATATAGGATGTAATGGGAAAGGAATGAGTGGAAATGTGAAGGAATCAGTGAAGGGACCTAAAAATACAAGAGTGGAGGAGCTGGCATAACCCAGAAGATAGGCAAGTAAGGGAGCAGGGCCTTGCGTAGTCATTTAACACGGGTATGTCAGCTTTGTGCATAACAGCTGCCTCTAAAACACGGAACCAAAACCAACCAAACAAAACTGATCTTGTTTCTGTGGCTTGGCTAAGCACTTCTAGTCTGGGCCACCCTGACTAATCTTTGGTCACCTGGAGGCTCAGCAAAAACTAGATAGTCTAGAAAGGCCCCAATCCCATTGGGACTCTGCTTAAGATAGCTGTGCCCTGTCATCCAGAAGTTTAGGCTCCTTTACATGGGTGTTCAGAGGTGGAGGGGGGGGGAACCAAGTCATGTATCCAGGCATGTCTTCAAGGAGATGAAGAAACAAACTCCCATATCTTTCTGGGGAAAGCTACAAGATAATTGTGGACATTTTCTTCAGTCCACTCAAAAGTGTAAGTGTTTTGTAACACATGTTGACAGGAGATATTTTAGATCAACCATGTAACTTTCAGTTGAGCTAGAACGCATTAAAAATCATGAGAGCAAGTGAAAATTTGAAGACCTCATTGTGGAAATTATTACTGTTTGACCTCAGATGAAGGCAGAAAGATGAAGATAATGAAACAAAAATATCGATACCAGTCTAATTCATGACACCAAGCATATAAGATTGATAATGCCAGATGTGGTAGCTCACTCAAGCAGGATCCAAGGTGGATGGATTGCTGTTCAAGGCTAGCCTAGGCTACATAATAAATTTTGGGCCAGCCTGGACTGTAGTAGATTCTATTTCCAAAAGAGAGAAGGAGGGTAGAGGGACAAGATGGCTCAGTTTGCTGCCAGGCCTGATCTGCTGAGTTCAATCCTAGGAATCCACATGGTAGAAGGAGAGAATTAACTTTTGGAAGTTGTTCTGAATTCTACACAAGTACATACATACATTTACATACAACACACAATAAATAAGATAAAGTATTTAAGAAAACGAAATGTATAATCGGTTACAAACTCAAACTGAAATATTCCTGCTCAAATCAGTGCTGTCTGTTCTATAGGATTCAGTACCTTACTGTTAATACTTATGTAAGACTAGGCTAATAAATAGTGATCATAGCTGCCATTAGTTTGCATCTACTATGTCTCCAGACTGTGTCAAGCACCTTATACCCATGAATTATTTGGTACTCTCAACAATCCTCTAATGATACTATAACTACCACTGTCAAAATTCTAAAGGTAGGAAAACTGAGGGTCAAACTGTAGGTAACTTGACCAAGGGCATCTCTTTAGTAAATGATAGAACCAGAAATGAAAATTTTGCAGGACCCTGGATTCCCCTGTGGACAGCAGCAAGTATACATTCTACCTTGTTATGCCCGAAGCTCGATTAACAGAGAGACCACTGAAGCCAGAGATGTTCAGAATGCAACAGCAAGGTTTTTTGGCAACACAATACAAGCCAGGCAGGGAGCATACTTCAAGCTTCTGTGATAACAGCAAGAATTAGTTTGTGCCCTTGGTTACATGGGGTCTTTTTTAGGCAAAAGTTACAACAAAGTTGGTTGCTTAGAGACAGGGTGTTGATGTGCTACTGATTGGTTCGTGCTTAGGGTCTTTCTGCGCCAGGGTATCTTTGAACCCCACCTGGGTCCTACCTGGGGTGGCTGGGTTTTCCCAGAACTGAGCAAGCAAGAATCTGTTCTTCTCCCAGAACTGGGCAGATGTCTTGGCTAATCTCCCAGAGCTGGGCAGGTAGGAAGCTATTCTTCTTTCAGACTAGGGAGGCCCCCTGCTAGGTCTATTCTTTTAAGACATGTTCTTTTCCTAGGACTGATCAGGCATGACTATTCTCCCAGAACTGGGCATATCCCCACCCCCCCAAATGTGAAACTAAACTTTATTTTACCTTTTTATAAAATAGCTACTAGAATGCAAAAATGGGGTTTCTTGAGCTAAGTCTTCTCTCTTTATACCTCATGCTTATCTCTTCTCCCTTCCTCAAGACAAAATCTTATTATGTCAGCCGCCTGGGTTGGACTTGAATTTGCTATACCCCCAGGCTGGCCCCAAACTCAAATCCTGGATTATAAATATACACCACCATGCGTGGCTCTGGATCCACCTCTCCTCCCTGCTTGGTTCCTCTCACCCTCCTTTCTTTTCTTCTTTAACAATTTTATAATACATATATAAACTCCCCATTATCCTCTCTTGTCCCATTTTCCCTATTGAACCTCCCTCCCAGTAAATTTTCCCACTTTCTTGTGTATGTGTGTGTATGGGGGGGTGTTCCTGTGCAGCCACATGCATTTAGTTAGGATTACCTACATGAACTTGAGCAAAGGCAACTTAACGCTGGCTCTTCTGCTGAGGAATGTGAGCCCCTCTTCCTGCAGCCATTAACTGATAATCCTCAGAGAGAGGTGAGGGTCTTCTACAGGTAGCCTCAGCTGTCATGAGTTCGACATGGGTCATGTCGAGAAGACTCTGTTTGCCAGCATTCCTCCCCACCCTCTGGCTCTTACATTCTTTCCACCCCTTTTTCCACAGTATTCCCTGAGCTTTGGTAAGGGTGCTAAGGATATCCTGTTTAGAAGTGAACACTCAGCAGTTGTTTGTTCTCAGCATTTGACCACGTAGGAGTTTCTCCTTCACCACTGCCCACTGTAAAAACAGAAGCTTCTCTCATCAACACGGAGCATAACACTAATCCTATGGGTATAAAAGTGAAGATTTAGAAAGCAATTTTACACAATTGATAATCTGTCTGTTTGTTTTTCAAGACAGAGTTTTTCTGTGTGTCCCTGACTGTCCTAGAACTTGCTTTGAAAACCAGGCTGCTTGAACTCACAGCTCTATTGCACCTGGTTATCATCCCTTTCTTGATGAAATTTTCACAGTGTACCGACTTGGGATTTGTCTGCTTTCCAGAGACGGGGTGGATTCTGCACTCCTAGCTAAACTTACTCTTTATCCAGATGCATTGACAGATTTTAGATGCATCAAAGGAATCTTGCTCTATCTGAGTAATTTTTAAAACTAATTTTTGAATTTTCTTATAGTATCTAAAATGACTAGTATTTTCAGCTGGGTGTGGTAACACACATCTGTAATTCTACCATTTAAGAGTAGAAATGAGAGAATCATCAATTCAAGGACAGCCCCAACAATAATTCAGGACTAGAGAGATACCTCAGAAGTTAAGAGCTCTTGCTACTTTTTGAGAGGACTAGTTTGAAAACTTTAGGGCAATTTCTACATCCTCTTCTGACTTTCATTGGCATCCTTCCACATGCACATGTACATACAGGCACACATGTACCAAAATAAAAATAAAATAAATCTTTTTAAGAACAGTATTCACATGATCAAGTGTCAAAACTATCCAGAATAGTTTTGATTTTAAGCATTAATGGGAAACAGTTAACTGTGGGTTATTCACCGATTTCATATGAAACACACTTTAGAGGCCAGCAAAATGGCTCAGTAGGTAAAGGGTCTCACTGACAAGCCTAATGCCTCAGTTGAATCCCCAGGATACACATGGTGGAAAAAGAGAACAAACTCCCTCTGACCTCTGTTTGCCTGCCTTGGCTTAAGCACATACACAGATACGTGTACTTGTGCACGCACATACAAATAAAATATAATTGAAATTTTCAAACTTTATTGAAGCACAAAACACACAAATAGCATATATTTAAATTGGACAGTTTTATAAAGTCTGACCTGTACATACACCTGTAAAAAAAGTCCCTTCATTTCTTTGAAATCTCTCCTCCTAAGTGTTCCACTGATATGCTTTCAAAAGTTATAAATTGGTTTGCATCCTACTGAATTCTATATTAATGGAATCATTCTCTGATATGTATATACACACATATATGATGTATTTAAAATATTTTACATTTTCATTTATTGGTCAGGGGCACACCCCATGTCTCAACATACGCATATGGAGTCATGACTCTGTTCTCTTACTTTGTGGGTCTCTGGGGATTGAACTCAAGATATCAGACTCTATGGAAAGTATCATTTTGCTACCTTAGTATTTAGATTGCATCTTGCCTCTTTTACTCAGTTATCCTTATTTAAACTCCATCCATGTTGGTTAGCACACAAACCAGCCTGCAAACATAAAGCTTATGAATACATGGAGAGGGTGTGTGTGTGATTTCAGATTTTAAAGTAAGAGAGCATGTGGGCATGTTGCTTTTTTCACTCTGAATTTGGTCCAGCACCAGAAAAGTTAATGATGTTAATCTATAACTCCATCTGTTATCTGTTAACATGACCCCCAAATCTAACCTCCTCTTGAATATCAGACCCTGATTCTAGACATAGCTTTTTTAAAGTGGTAACTGAAGGCAGCCTGGAGGACTTCAAGGAGTGGGTAGCTCTGTATACAATGATGCGTATGGCTTTGTGATCAGCAAACTGGCATGGGTGAGTGTGCTGTAAAAACTTCAACTACTCTCTGACTGCTTCAAGTTATGCAAATACCCCAACCTTGCCTTGGGGCAGACTCCTTATAGTTATATTGTGGAGATGATTGCCACAAAAGTATGCACTTTATGATTTAATAATAGCCAGGTGTGATGGCACACACCTTTAATCCCAGCACTTGGGAGGCAAGACAGGTGGATATCTGTGAGTCTGAGGCCAGCTTATTCTGTCTCCTTTCAGGACAGATTCTGTCTCCCTTCAGGACAGCCAGAGCTACAGAGAAGGCCCTTTCTGTGTTTGTGGGTAACAGAGGGGTGTCTTTCTCTCTTTTGAGCTAACATATACCTCCTGTCTGCTAACAAAATATTTAATGATCCAATGTTCTGTAACAAATTCACTTTAAAATAACTCCTTAAATACTATTTAAGTCACTGCTCTGTTGCTGTGAAGAGACACAATGACCAAGGCAACTCTTATAAAGAAAGCAACTTATTAGGGGCTTCCTTACAGCTTCTGAGGTGGGTTAGTCCATTATGATGGGAAGCAGATAGGCATGATACTGGAACAGTAGCTGAGAGCTATATCCCAGTCTGAAGGTGGCAAGCCAGTGACACTGGCTTAAGAAACTTCATTAAGCCAGCCAGCCACCGTGACACAATTTCTTCAGCAAGGCCACATCTACTCTAACAAAGGCCACACCTCCTAATCTTTCTAATCCTTCTCAAACAGGTCCACTCCCTGATGACTAAGCATTCAAATATATGAGGCTACAGGGGCCATTCTCATTCAAACTACCACAAATGCTTACTTCAGATCCCTTAGTAGAAAGTTCTAGTGATGATTGCTTGAAACAATATGTTAAATGTTTATAATTTTACAGAAATAACCTTTAAAGTTATCTTTGGATTTTCCCAACCCAAAACAAAAACTTTTAACCCTAAACCTAACCCTGAATCCTTACCCTAACAACCCTAACCTAATCCTAACCCTAAAGGACATTGCAAAATCTAATGGTAGTGTGGGGACAGTTTTGACAGGAATTGTTGGCTTTGGGTATGGTGATACATTGTATACTTAATAAAAATATTCTGAAATATCAGAGGCAGAGCCAAGCCATGAAGATCAGGAAGTAGTGACCCATGCCTTTAATCCTAGCACTCTAGGAAGCAGAGATTCTCTGGATCTCTGAGTTCTAGACCAAACAGAGCCAGGCAGTAGTGGCACACACCTTTAATCCCAGCACTAGGAAAGTTGAAACAGGAATTGAGCAGGGGGAAGGAAAAATAAGGCAGGAGAGGCATTCACTTGGAGGATTCCTAGAGACAGGCCTGAGGAATTGGCTGAGTGAGAAGTGGCTATGGCTTGTTTCTCTGTCTCTCTGAAATTTCAAATTTTCTCCAATATCTGGCTCCAGGTTTCTATTATAATACTAAATAGAATTTGTGCAATATTTGAGTGGGACACACGCTGGCCTCAGTCTATCATAGCTTTCTTTGCAAATTAAAGAAGTGGGCCCTGACTCCCAAATAGTGGAATTAAGCTCCTTGTCTCAGGTGTACTAAGTGAATTTTGGGACAGAATCAAGCTCAGAATCCTCAGTATTTGTATATCTTGCATCCAGTAGTATTTGGGGTTCTACAGATCATGTGGTGCTAACTCTACTTACCCACAAACCCACTGGCAAAAACTTGTATCATAAAACAGAGTACACACATCATGATCCACTTTTTTCCTGCTCATTTAAAACTTCTCCAAGAAGGGCTATAGGTAGCCAGTGATTATCCTTAATACCCTTCGAGTAACCTTTTTACTCTTTCCTTTTCTTGCAATTAAGCCATCCCTTTATAAAAAAGGTGTTTTTGTTTTTTATGGTAGTTATTTGCCTGTTTTCAACCAAAGGAAGTGAAGAAGTGATTGGCTTAGTCATAGATCCCTAAGTTTCTTCATAGAGCCTTAAGTTTCTTTCTTTGTAACGATTTTTAAAAGTCTGTCTGTTTTTTATTCAATTTTCTTTGCTGTTGAAGACTACCACATTATACATTAAGATGAATCTGCCTTCTTACAACAGTTGTCAGTTGATTTGTTGATGGGTATGAGTGTTGGTATCAAGCAGATGTATTTATATATTAGCAAGGAATAGCTCTTAGAGGCACTACTTAGAGTGGAGTACACTGCTGAAGGCTGGCACAAGTGGACACACGGGTGCCTCTTTAATGCATTTTCCTTCCTCTCTTCTTGCTATCCTATGACGTTCAAGTCCTTCAGAACACTTGCTTATGGTTGTCCTTATAGAATCCCTAGTAGAACCATGAAAAGGACTGGAGCTTTGGGGATAAGGACTTGGAGGCATACAGTTATCTCATGGTAGAGAGTCAGTTAACATAGATTAAATTTGTGAATTTTGATTGTCTAGAAACAGAGCCACAGAAATGAGCCACATGTTTAGGGAACACCTTGCAGAAAACAAAATTCCAAGTAGTGATCCAGGATGGTAGAAATCATGTGGTAGCCTACAGACCAGAAGCTAGATGTGGACACACTGCTGTTAAGAGTAAGGCAAGGTGGCAATGGTTGTGTGTTGAACTTGTGAAAACTGTAGTGTAAAACTACCATATATCCCGAAGAACTTTTGCAGAACCCTTCCTCTACACTTATTCCTTGATTACTAGTGTCATTTCTTGGGACTATGCTGTCTCTTTATCCTTCCCCAGCCATCAGTACCACAACTATGATGACTCTATATTGAGGGCCAGGACTAGAATGAATTCAAACAAACGGAGTGTGGGTGGCATAAAAAGGCAGTCTTTACCTATTGGCCTGTAGGGGTCTGATTATACACTGCTATTTAAATTAGACCTTGAATTACGTTCTTTCCAGTTTAACTCATACTGTGTCTTACAACCTGTCCCATGACCCAGCTGCTAGAACCAGTGGCTCTCTCAGTACTCACTATTCCCATCATTAGGACAACTCCTAATGACAAAACTTGAGAGGTTGACATAGAAGTGCTCTGAGTTAGTAAGCAGCTCATGAGTGTGCTTGAGTACTTAATTCAAGAAAGTAGAGACTTGAGATCAAAATGAGTTTCTCCTTCCCAGTTTTTAACCATCTGTTATGCTACTGTTCTGTTCTACCATTAGGGGAAGGCTCTATACAAGGTCCTGGGGTCCTGTGAAATAGAACCCAGAAGCCAGGAATCTTCCCTTCACTACTAAAGCTTGCCCTGTTCATGCTCACAGCTAAATATCATCAAAGCATTTGTGTATTTCTTGGATTGCAGGTGCTGTGATGGGGGTGAGGGTAGAGTGGGTCATATAGTAGCTCTCTGCAAGGCCTTGACTATTAAGGACCCAAACATCTGATTTAGAGACACCTTTCCCCAGACATTACAAAAGCCCCTGTTGTTTAGTGCTTTAGAAGACTAAAGGCTCTTTAATCTGAGTTAGAATATCATGAGTGGATTTCTTGAAAACCGGGAATATAGTTGAGGAAGGAATTGGGTCATTCTAGGTGGTTAAAAAAAAAAAAAAAAACAAAAGG